>JAANSM010002344.1:0-15346 GCA_036850725.1 Orchesella villosa
TAAAAGTTGATTTTAAAGTGGTAGAAGTAGAAATGCATCAAACATGACCTCATTGAATCATTAAACTTGAAACAATTTGATGACGACTTTTTCTTCCAAAATCTAATAAGAATGTGTTATTATATTAACAGGACTCAAACTCCAAACGTGATGAGGAAGCCAAAGAAATTAAAGATAAAACCGATGCAGCTCTGCAGACAATTATTGGTGTCTTCTCATCGATCGCATGTCAAACCGAGATAACTGAGTGTTGCAATGTGACTTGTCAGACGGACTCTGATTTGCAAGGGATTGAGGATGCTATTACGGTGTCAAATGGACTTGATGATTCCTATCTTAGGGTACGTCTGCTGCATTGTCGCATCAAAGCCATTTGTATCCATAAAGTTTTCTGTCTCGTTGATGAGAGCAGGGCAATACCCCATGAAACCAAATAGCTACATATATATTCATTATATATTTATGCTAGAACGTAGGGAAAAAAGAGAAAAATGTCGTTGTCTGTGTAGTATACAGAGTACACAGATTATCATTAGAGCTTTTGGTTTCTGCTGTCTAATTAGTTTCTTGATTGCTATTTCTTATTCTTGCATTTCTCAATGAATTTGTAGGAGCTGGAGGAGCGTTGTTCTGAATATCAAACTGATTTATATCAGGTTGGTTTCTATATTTTACCTAATCAACATATTTCTAAGAAAGTACAAATGGATCGTCTAACAATAATTTTTATGGGACAAAGTTGCGGGCAGAGTTGATGACTCTTCAAGCTGACATTGATCAAAGTGAGGAAGCCAAAGCTAAGCTGAGTGAAGATATACTCAGCCTCCTGTATTCCAGTTTTATCATAGATGGTCAGCCAGCTTTACCCAAGCTGAAGCCTACAGGATACGAATCATCAGTCGAAGCAGAGCAAGTTATCTTATCGGCCTTACGACAGCTAGCATCCATATGGAAGGGACTACTCGACAAGAAAGGGAACTTTGGAAAGAACAGTAGCAAAGCTTTCAACTCAATCCAAATGCAAGACACCCGAAGATCAGGTGGACCTGGGCATCAATTTGAGCCACACGAGCAATGCAGTCGCTACTGCTTCCGCCACTCTGATACCTACGATTGATTTTTTTCCTCCGAAAGTTGACTCATTTGGCTTGGAAACTATAATTGAAGAGGAGAGAGCGGAGGACGACAGTCGGTCGACTGAGGCTGATCGTGATACAGAGGGTTTACTGGAAGAACCATTATCAATCATTGAAGCACATTCTACGACTTCCACTATTAAGACCAACACTACGGAAAATTCTGCTCCTAATAAGACTCTCTCGTCTTCTTCAAACATTAAAGAAGCGTGTAACAACGGCACGCAAACAGAGCCGGAGCCTCTTGAAACAAAGACGAGTGAAGAGGAACTCAGAGCTCAGATTTTTGCCACTTTGGAAGCTCCTTGGCTAGAGAAAGAAAAGGATTGGATTAGTAAGGTAACGGGGATAATTAAATTAAAGCTTTACTACTGAAACAGCGTGAACATCTTCCACAAATAAATAGGAATACTGCGTACTCAAATCAAATATTTGACTGGTTTTGTTTTTGTGTGTAAAAAATAGGTGGAAGAGAAAGAAAGTCGTATTAAAAAACTCCAGGCGGATTTACAACGTCTTCAGAACCACTTGGTCGATTTGGAGGATCAGTACACGAACGATGCCCTGATTTGCGAGGAGAGAGAAAAACAGCTTAGGTTACAGATTGCAGAATTACAAAACCAAATCTCTCAGACTATACAGGAAACGTGAGTTAACATTATTTTGATTTTTGCATAGTTTGAATTTTAGAAACAATTACTGCAGTTAGATTGGTTCGACCCTCCGAAAAAGGAATAAGTTTTTTAATATGGCATTTTCGTTTACATCATTGGCTAACATGAACTTTACTCAATTCCTGATTCTTTAAAGCTTTAAAGCATATATTCTTCCCTAAAAAGCTGCATTAAGAAAAAGAAAGGGTTTACGTGTTAGAGAAGAAATAGGCCGTATTTTGTACTGAAGTATGTGGTAGCGTAACATCGTTTTAAGCATAAAAATGTATTAAACTAAATGAAGGCAGGCTTGCCCCAAGAAGAGTCGAACTGTCGTAAAGTTAGAAGTTGGGAAATATCTTGAGGGTAGTTCCTATAATCAAAAATGTTGTAATGTAAATGTATTGACCGGCACATTCGCTACAGCTACGCTACCCTACGTCTTAATGGTTTAGGTTTGTATGTGTAGAAGCATGAAGCAAGTGTATGAAATATCGGAAGAAGCTAAAACTATATTAAAGTATATTTGATATTGGGAAGTTTCAACATTGATGAAGTCGGTATACATCATGCAATAGTTTTCTGTTATAAATAAATTCCTTCCCTTTCTATTCCAGCAGAGAAATTGAATGCCTATGGTGTACGTCTGTATGAACGTATACGATGCATCAGAAAGCGTAAATTTCAGTCTATTTTCGAGTCAGAACTATTTATGAATATTGATTGATTCCTTGGTTCGACCTGAAGGAAGGCGGTTGTGCTTGTGAATTTATAATTTGAATTGATCTTTGGGGAGGCAGCTATTTATCATATAGCTCTAGCTTTTTACTTATTGCTTTTCGTATTATTGTATGGAAAGCGTGTATGGAGCTCCTTCTTGTTCATCATATGCCATTACTTAGAGAAAATTGTGTACCTGAACAGAAAGCGAAGTCAATGTATTTACTTTCCCCCTTTCTCGCTACATTATAAGGGCTGGCCATCGATGAATAATTGAAAAGCGAAAAAGACAACAATTCAGAGAATTACGAAATGTCTACTGCTGTGGCACTGGATAAGAGCTCCTAGTATATAACCAACAAATACTAGTCTGTTTACCTACCGACTGTTGAGTG
Organism: Orchesella villosa; assembly: GCA_036850725.1. NCBI lineage: Eukaryota > Metazoa > Arthropoda > Collembola > Entomobryomorpha > Orchesellidae > Orchesella > Orchesella villosa. Next base: position 2,905 of record JAANSM010002344.1, read on the forward strand.
CATGTATTGAAAAAATGAGTGCCGTTGGTTTGAAATTGAATGCTAGTATTGTATTACTAAATTAAATGATGAAATATAGCATGATGACTGCCTTTGACTTAGCTCAAGAGGTTTGGCATTATCTATTGCCGTAATAAAATGAAGGGAAAGTCAACTGGTATGTATGGATGGTGGTTGACAGGAGGTAAATTGTGGCCGGCTCACCGAATACATATAATAATTTATGCATTAATGGAAACAGACATGGAAGAATATATAGATAGGATTTTTACAAAAAAAATATATCGCAAAAGAAATGCAATGCATGTGTTCATAGTATTTTCGGTTGCGTTTCACATCGTATCGTATTATATTGGATTTCTACTTTTTTAAATTATAGTAATGAAAATGGGGGTGTACGGGACGAAATCGTTCGGCTGACGGCGGAGAGAGATTTTGCCAGGACTGCAAATGTTTCTTTTGAAGAACAACTGCAAAAATTGGGTACTCAGTTACAAAACCTACATTTTGTACTGGAGCAGTTTCAAAAAGGTATGATATGCAATAAAAGACTTGTCATGACGTACACCTAAATTGCACAAATCGTAGTTATTTGAATGGATGTGAAAATAATGCGATAATTGTCAATTTGGTAATGCAGAGAAAGAGTTGGAAATCGGAGAGGTTCAACGTGCTATGAAACAAGAGATGCAAGCAATGGAGATTCAAAGTAAGCATCTAAGAAAAGAATTAGAAACGGAAAGGGGATTACTTGCAAAGGCCCGTTCAGGTTTGGAAGCTGCAGAACACCTCAATTCGCAAATTGAAGACAAAAGTCGTCTTGTAACGCAGTTACGAAATCAAGGTAAGCAATTCCAACTTTTTCTTATAGACTCGCAAGAACGGAAGTTTGCAGATTGGCAGGAGGCAATTATAGAAAGTTTCTGCCTCTGTGATTGAAAGTAATTCAATTCGAGATTTCATTGGTAATATAACAAATTAATGTTATATGGTCAGTGTAATATGTTTTGTATAGTAAAAGTTATCGCAGTGTCTTTATGTTATATGATTTCTATCATTTCGGCATGCTTTTGAAAAACTTCACATGACCAAAAGTAAGCTGCCGTTCTACTCTTTGCAAGTGTCTATTATTACTTGGTATATAGTCATAAGCATGATTTCAGTCGATACTAGAACTGGCTGTAAATCAGAAAAACACGATTATGCAATATTTACTTTCTTCCTTTGTGTTCCGCTCTTGATTTTTTTCTCTCTCGAAATCAACACATGAGATTCACAAGTACAAAAGCAAATGCAAGTATGTAACATTTATATAATATTACAATATTGTAAGTCATCTCGAGTTTTTTGCTGCCATGAATGCCTTTCTTTTATATAGCGCGTTTTTTCCTGCATGTGATCGGGTGTCAAATATCAGTTGGTAATTTGGGATATAATTCTTTTTTTGGCAACTGACTTGCAAAGGTTTGTTTGCCTCAACTCCCAAGTTACTGGCTGATACTGGCCAGACGATCCACACACACATCAATTTCGATGCTCCTTCCGCCGAAGTCACGTTTATTATTTTGCGTCACACCTGTATTCATTATGTTGTCGCCGAATAAGAATTACTTCTACTACTGCTGCTGCTACCGCCACACAACGCTACCACTAAGTTTTTATGACATTCAAAGTTTCTGCTAACTGGTTATGTATATTATTGCCTTTGGTTCATGTATAATGAAAAAGTGTAAGGGAAAGAGTTTCTTTTATGTAACCTAACCATGTGTAGAGAGTATCCCCCATCCCCAATATTGATTTTGATTACTTACCTTTCACGTATAGGAGCATTTCCATGAAATTTATCAGATTCATATCTAATAGAGGTCTTTTTGCAGTTGAGTTTTTGGTAAATAGTTTTGTAAGTTTTCTAATCCATTCCTATCTTCTTGTCATATTGGGGTCACATTTTAGTCAGCACAACCCAAATGGTTAGTTTATTTTCTATCTAATATTTGTAATCTCAAAATTGACATGAAATAGGTTTAAGTAATCACATAGGATGAAATATATTGCTTTTTGATGTTTAGTTTTGTTTAAGTGAAAATAATATTACTACATTTGACATTACATTGTACATATTTGTGTTGTGAACCCACAATTAATTTGGATTCCTCAAATATTTCCTTTCTCTTTTATATTCAGTGAAACGGGTATTATTGTTTTTCGAGACTTTTAGTTAGTTTTGAATAATTTAGAGGAATCGGTTTTGTGTCTGAAAGCTTTGCTAGTAAAAGCAGATTATAGATTATTACTTTAATTTCTGCTAGATAAAACATCATAATGAATATGTTATGACAGGATTCATTTCTCTTCTCTCTAAATATTGTAATAGGCAGTCAGTCAACGAATAGAATGTATGACAAACAAATATATATTGTGTCTGCCATGTTTTCACATGTCCAACTGGGAAATTCCTAGAAATGGGGTAGGGCATCCAACTTTTTGATCGATAAGCTATGAATTTATTATTAGCAACTGTGGAATATTATTTTGAATTGTGTCATGCCCATCGCTCCAAACATTTAAATTTTATTTCCTGGAATCACATTTCTTAGGTTGACTCTAACAGAAGAGGAAAGGAAGAAAGTCAATTGTTTTTATAACCACAATTTATAAGAATGGGTTGTCATTTTATTTCGACTTTAAATTCCTTTTAAAGATTTAGATTGTCAGGGTTTGTTTGATGTTTCATATTTATTTTTCCTAGAATTTATTTAATTAATCGAAGTGTACTATTTTATTTGCTAATTGGAATTCAAGAGTTGGAAACACCCAAACCCGGTTTGGCTCTTCGGGGTATAGAATTATTATGTTCTTTGTATGTTGTAAGAGTTAGTAAAGAAGTATGGAAAGGAGAAAGACCTGTGTAGGTAGACAAAGGAACAAGGAAGGGCACTGTCCGTACGTTCGGGCTGTGCACCTCAGGTTTTCTCAAATAAATAATAATTGTAGTGTGAAAAATGAAACTACGGATAATAAGGTAACATACACGAATAAGCTTTTTGGGTGTTTGTATAAAGTGATATCTGAATGAGAAGCAGTGGCTCTGTAATATGCGGGTCGCTGCTAATATCTGCTCACAGGCAGAGTTTGTATGTACACATAAAGTGAGGCACATATGTCTCCTTTCGAGTCGGAAAGATGCTTTTATTTATGCATGATACATGTCCCCACTGTCGTTCATTTCAGCTTGAGTCGGGAAGGTAAAAATGCTGTGGTTCCCTCAAATAGTAGTGATAATCAGTATTAGCACACACATGCACGTTGATGGCTTGGCTTGTCTATTCTGAGTATTCAGTCAAGAATTTTTTTATGGAATTTTCGGATTTGGAAAAAGAAGCGTTTTGCATGCGATGCCCAGCCATACATGACATTATTGCATGAAATGAAATGGCATGCCTGGTGCTAGAGGGTAGTGGAAGAAGGCATTAAAGTGAACGTGTCAAGCTTATTTCCACTCATGAACCACTAAATAGTGTATGATATGCTTTACTATTAACCTACATGCATTGTAGTACCTATTATGCCCTGTAAAAAAGTAAGAAGCGGGCAAAGTATCTTCTCTTTCTCTCTCTCTCTCTCTCTGTATTCTGTATTTTAATGCTTACCTTCTGTCCTCATCATATCGTAACAAAAATGAATCCACTGAAGTAGTTAAACTTGATGCGTTTGCATGTGTATATTATATATATGGTGTGTAGATGGTTACATGAAAAAAGATATGAGCAAAGTGAAGCCACTTTAACCGCTATTATCATCAAAGCATATGAAATTATCAGCTTTGCATGTGTGCATGCCACAACCACCTAAAACTGAGCAAATCCTTCCTTTTTATGTATCATTTTTGAATCTCTCGTCGATACTGTCATTGTCGCTGGTTTGGTTATCTTAGTTATCTTCTATCATATATCATAAGCATATGAAAAGAACGTGCATACTATATTACTGTTGAATTTAGTCATATCCTGTCTGAGATTTGTTCTTATCAAATGTTAGCTGTTGGCGTATAGTCGTAAAGTTGAACAGCCTGGTAAAAGACCGCAATGATGTCTTTTGCATATTTGTAGTTAGAACAGCTCAGTTGGAAAGTGCATAATATATTGTGCCTAATGTGTTGTGCATTCGCTCATTGTGATCGGTTATTCACTACTCACGGACGTAACTCTTTCATTGCGTTAAAAAAAGAGGGGAAATATAGTTTTGTACTTGAAATAGAGTAGTACAGTGATGTGGCAGAATAGTCGAGTTGGTTGGTGCCCTGGGAAGAGTTGAGTTGGGTCTTCTTGTCTTCCTGGGCCCTCTCGCACTGCATCATTATTATCGTCACCGCATGCATGGAATATAATATGGCGACTTTTTAGGTGAGCTTTGAGTAGAGCACGCCACTTTACAATACACGTACATTTCATCCACTTGAGAATAATTTATGATATAATTGAAAATTGAAGTTTCATTTTTTCTCTTTGCTCCTCTTACCAAACCATATATTTAATATTTGCTACTGTTTTTAAGCATGATAGATACCGTTTTATGTGAAGAATGTGTATTACTGTTCCGTGAATGTGTTTGTGCATGACTGTCTTTATTGGGAATTTTATGGCTTCACAAAAGGAGTGAAATAGTGTGTATATATGGTGCATGTGAGTGTATACTGTACAGCATGACGATTTGCACCACCAATATGCAATACAATCATATTACCTGTTCCAGTTTCCATTCTTGCTATGTTTTCAACTCAAATGACGGCGAGGAAGCTACTTTTGATTGGTTCTGATAGATTTTGCCAGCTTTTCTTTTTACTTTTTTGTCATGCTTGTGTAATAATAGTTCATATATATTGCCAATGAAGTTATGGATGATGGATGTGTACATATATGGATATATATATATGTGAAAGCTAACTGCACTGCCAAGCAATGATGAAATGATAGTGACTCGCCTGATCATTTATTCGTATGCTAACAACAGTTAAACTCGTTGTGTTGTGTTGTTCACAATACAAAGCGAAGCTAATAGTTAGCTTAACTTTGTGTATGTCGACTGTGCATATCCATATCGATACTTGGAAGTCTCTTAGGTCTCAAAAATGACTGTCTTGTAATGTTTTATCGAGGTTTAAATTGGAAACAAAGTTTTGTGGGTGAAGATAGGAGGTCGCGTTTGGTTGAGTGGGGTTGGCTGATTATTGTCTTGTAAATTTTCCGCAAGAACATTCACTACATAATACGTCAGTATGATTTCTGTCAAGTTTGAGTTGAACTGTGTTAAATGCTGGCAGTCGGAAAATGGGGGACGTGTTGTCATTTGACGTGCCTCGTCGGTTTGTTTGCACCAACCTGTGCCCTGGAAATCTGCGTTTTAGGTCGACTTTGTCGAAAACTAAGGGGGTGGAGAGAGTGAAGAAAGGAAGGCATTATTTTAGACTTAGTCTCAAGTCATTTGCAAGTTAAAGAGTCAGTTGACTTCTGACAGTGTTTGAAGAAAGTTCACAGGTTTTCTTCCTGCAAGGGCTCAATCCAGTCGAGACATTAGCCAAAGTGAAACTAGGCTAGAAACTTATAAATACTGTCAAAGTTGATATATTGTCTTTTAACACATAGAAAGGCTTGTGAAACCTCAATATAGAAAGTTTTGTTTAAAATAAGTTAGAACTGCGAAATTGTTGTTCGCTTGTTTTTTAAATACAGTTTCCAGCAAGTAGATTAGAGTTCAGCTCAGCATGCTTCAAAACTGTAATTCTGAGGCTTTAACATCACTGAGCCAGGATATCACAAAGCTACTGGCGATCGCCTTACGTTATGGGCATAAGGGTAATTCTGTACGTGAAAAGGGTCCACCTTGATTAGCTTAGCTAAGAGTTGGTACAATTTTAAAATAAAAACACCGAATTTGAGTTTATATCGTTGCTAATTAGTACTAAAAATTAGAAAAGAAAACATTCATTCCTGCATTCCTCAAGCTCAAGTAAAGCCAAAAGCTAAAAACCTATCTCTTCCAATGTTCATCATGAGGGAAGTGATTCCATGCAGTATGAGCGAAGTTCATCCTGTGAGCGAAGTACTTTGGTAGTTCCTGAAGGTTGAGAATTTCAATCAGTATGATATTGGTCGCTTGGACTAATCTCATTTGGTAACTCAGAGACGTGGTAGCATCCTTTTGGGGGTACCTGATGGGTGTAAGTTCTCGGGTTGCTTAGTGAGATTCGGCCCACGCCTAATGCAATTCTACTTTTTTAACCACTACTAAAATCTACTAGTTACTACTACTTCTACTACTACTTCTTCTCTGCCCAAACCATATGTATCTGCCAGTATATTGCTACTACCATTTACTACTTCTACCACTACTTTCTCCCACACTTACAACCACTTCACACGATCCACCACGAATATATAGATATATATACTGTACTATACTTTTACTCCACTTCCAATTTCTGTTTCAAATTGTAGAATTTAATAGAAATAAAATAAGTTTTCATTAGTACCATCATAGACTATACACTTAAATAACCCTTAGATATACAGATCGCGTATGCGTATAAAATATAAATAGCTATGATCCAGACAGCAAGAACTTTTCTGAGGAATGTATATTTGTAAGTATTAGAAAACATCAGGGAACAAACATATTTTCATATAATCTAAAGAAATACATCATTTTTATAAGTATAGCTTCATATTGGAGCGCAGCGGTGAGAGCCAAGTCTTGCATCTTGCATTTCACGAAAGAGAAAGGCTGTCGGAAATGGTTCAAGGGTTTAGGAAAAAATAAATTTGTGTACATGAGACAAATACTAGATTTCTGAGGTTTTCCTAAATTTTTGTAAGTATGCACTTGAGTGTATATCCCAAACGTAGACGTTATTATTGTTGTAAGCAAACTTCTTGAAACTTCAGCTAGTGCTGTACTATGATAAAAAAAATTTCTCCGTGGTTCTAATGCAGCATAGACATATATATATATCACGAAAATAATATTAATAATAATAAAATAAAAACATGGTAGTATGGAGTGGCAGGCAGCACCTTAAATCTCCGAAGCAGCATCAGCTAAGGAAACGTATGAAACGGGGAGAAAGGAAGATGAGGGATCGAAATCGAATGGAAGGAAAAACGAAAGCAATCTTTGGACGGTGTGGAAGTGGATTGGTCTTTCCACCTTGTTGGAGAACCGAAGATGGAGAAACATCCGTTTGAGGCGTGAGTATTATGTCAGGTACTGGTTTGAAATTTATGCATCCAGTATCTGTCTAATACTTTCTTCTCTTACCGGAAATTAATTTCAACAGACCCTTCCTTCCTCTGTTGCTTCTTGATTCAAAATTCTTTCTGCTTTTCAACATGGAAATGGAAGCATGACGCTTGGACAGAAGATATTATGTTTTCTCAGCATGCTAATCACATCGCCCCCAGAATGTTGGCCATCTGCTTCTTCGCATGAGAAAGTTGATTGCATCGTCATATAAATTACATGCATTTGCTGACAACTTGCAGGAGAAAAATTTTGTACAATGAAACAGTTTTATCAGTAAGAGAAAGAGCATGTCGGTCGATCAGTAAGGCAAACACAGAAAGTGTTTAAAATATACAAAATGAACTGTGCAGTTTACCATTTGATTCAGTTGAAGTTAGTATAGCGTTGTTGAGAATTTTCCTCGTAATATCGTGTACATACTGTGTTCATCTTTTAAGGAAATTCTAATTTTACTTGTATGTTTTAATTTTCAGTACAAGAGAAGGAAAGTGAGGTAGAGCGGCTATCGAAGCAACTTGAAGAACTTAACAATAACAATGTGGCTAAAATTGATAGGTAAAGCTCGGAAATGTCAAGTATTAAACTATTATTAGACTTAGAGGTCCATAAAAATTCTTTTAACATCATTTCCTATTATTTTTACAGATACCTGATTAAAAACCTTATCGTCGGTTATTTTACAACACCCACTGATAAAAGAACAGAGGTTCTAAGAATAATAGCAACGGTGTTAGATTTTAATAGAGAGGATCGCCAAAGAACTGGCTTGGAATCCACATCAATATGGCCGTTCGGTAGAGGTGGATCGGACTCCACAGAATCAGCTAGACAGCAGGTATGTATTATGTTTAATTAAGGACATATTGAAATAACTACGGTTTAAATAATATACTAATATAAATTTTTCTTTTGAAGTCATTTTCGACTGCATTCATAAAGTTTTTGGAGACCGAATCGCAACCAAAGACTCCGATACAGATTCCATTGGATGAAATCACTCGTAGAAATTCGAGGGTAAGATTGGGTTAACTTCATTTGTTTAGTTATTGTTCGATAGAACTATCATAATTATTGTTTCATGCTAACGTTTTATTTCTTACCGTTTAGTCAAGTACATCATCAACGCCAGTTCCAGGTGCTGCAGGAGATGGTCATACGAGACATTCGTCCACATCTTCCATGTCTGAAATGTCTGTTAATCTTCCAGTTCTAAATCAAGCAGATCGTAGTAATTCTATTTTGAAAGATGTATTAAATCCCAGGTCGTGAGATTGCTAAAAAACAAATTTATGTGGAATTTATATGATGACGAAACGGATAATACACAATTCGCATAGCTAAATTATTTATTTCAAATTATTACTAACTTTATGCATTGACTGTATCTAAATTTTTAAATAAATTGTGGATTGTAACGGTGAGCCAGCTCATATGTAAGCGATGTATTTTTGAAAAGTTGGATATGTAGAAATTATATGTAACTTGATCAACAGCTTAAGCAAAAAAAACTTCACTTCATCATAATGTAAAAATTTGAAAATGATATCTTCCAATGCTGAATAAATGACAGGCTGAGAATAAAGAGCATTGTTCGTACAAAATGTATTTTACTATTTAAGCCATAAATGTGGAATTTATATGATGACGAAACGGATAATACACAATTCGCATAGCTAAATTATTTATTTCAAATTATTACTAACTTTATGCATTGACTGTATCTAAATTTTAAAATAAATTGTGGATTGTAACGGCGAACCAGCTCATATGTAAGCGTTGTATTTTTGAAAAGTTGGATAATATGTAGAAATTATATGTAACTTGATCAACAGCTTAAACAAAAAAAACTTCACTTCATCATAATGTAAAAATATGAAAATGATATCTTCCAATGCTGAATAAATGACAGGCTGAGAATAAAGAGCATTGTTCGTACAAAATGTATTTTACTATTTAAGCCATAATACAGAGACATACATATATATGAAAAAGAATTTCATTCATAATAGCACAGCACGACACATATACGGAACAAAAATACCCCTTGATAATTTTAATAATATTAACAATGCAACCATAATATAGTTTAGCACAACCATCATTGTTAAATTAGGAACTTATTTTGAGAAACGGAAATAACTTGACAAAATCTGGCGAATGAAAATCTTAATACGACAAAAAAATACTATTCATTATTATAGTCCGTATATAAAGTTATGAACATTTTATGTTCACAGTTTAAAACAATAAATGGAATTTTCCTTTCAGTAAAGTAAAAGCTAACAAAAATAGTCTTGTACGATAACTAGCCACCCTTGTTCCTTCATCCGGTTATGTTTCATATTGACAAATCTACATTAGACTATGTATATATGAGTACAGTAAGCAAAACTTATACACAGTAGAATATTATCTGTTATGTTTGATGAGTTACTTTAGGCATATTACATTTAGTAGCACTCGCTTAAGGGTTGCATTTTAATTTGTTACAGTTTAGTACAAGGATTGGTTCGGAGTAATTAAATTACATATTCAAATTATACATAGGTGGTAAGCTACCGTACTGAATCTGTATATTATAGTAGGTATATAAGAACTGTTGTTTAGTCAGTAAACCTTCCATATAATAATACATCGATATAATCCATTGGTTTTAGTTGAGTACATTTTGGTTTCTGCTGGTTCACAGTTGAATTTGGTAGTAAGTAAAGTAGATATAATTTTTTATCGTTACTTTTTATAAACCCTATATGCTCTTCATTATCCACTTTGCTGTCCTTTTTCGTATCCTTGAATTAGAGTTTCAATTATCAGACGGATAGCTATTTTGTAAATAGATTCAATGTTCTCTGTGTATCTCTCGTCCAACGTCGTTTTCACTGATTCTAGAAAATGGTTTCTCAATTTTCTGAAATCAACAGATTTAACCAGAGTTCTGTATTAGACTGGGTATATCCATGTACATAGTGTTTATGGTTAAGATTAAATCTTTTGTGTTCATGCAGGACTTGCTTTCTCTTTACAATTGGAGCTATAGGGAGTCAGGAGTAAGCATCAATTTAAGATGACTAGGTATAAGCAAAGCAAGCATCCAGACATGTCAAATGCAAGAAACATAACTAAAAAATGAGAGAATTGTTTTATACATATTTTACAGGAATACGTAGTCGGAATAGGTCTAGGTCAGGACAAGGTTGTACATAAGTTTTTTTGTTTAATGCTAAGGCTTAAGGCTTAAGGTACAATTTAGTCTTTAAGATTTGATAACTCTGTGAAATGCTTGATTGACAGTCTACACAAAGTCATCACTACTAGCTTGCATGCGGGCTATACTATACTCTCACTGGATTGCACTGCTCTCTGTATTTAAGTAATTAAACTCAATTTAAGCTTATTACATCAGACACTACCCTGTTTTCTTTCAAAAATTATAGCAGTCCAGTTTCAAATGCATATAAATTTCAATCTTGTAACATTGAAATATTGTCTGGATGTGTGTATCTGTCATCTATATGTCCGTTTAAAGTTTCAGGGTTGGTCATCGAAATTCAGTTTTGCAGCGCGTTATTATCCTTGTTTAGTTTTCGGAAAATTGTAGATCCTCTTTATTGCTGAAAGTTTCATTACCATTTGCATTGCTTGATTGCTGCCAAATATGAGAATGGTTAAAAAGTAAGAAATGCAATGGTATCTATATGTAAAAGTATAATTCATTGATTTTAACTAAATCACATCCACGTAGAGTTTGCAACAAATACCCTAGTATAATATGCATATTTTTGCATGCAGAGAACTAAAGCTCCTTCTTGCATGAAACATTCATGAATAAACTAGTGATTTGCAAGGACGGTGCACGAAGTAGAATAAGCATTCAGCATTAAAGTAATTTTCTCTTTTGCTCTAAATTTTCACGGTCCCTTCATTTGTTCTCTATATAGCTCATACAATGAATCAGTATAAAGAGCTACTCCAAACTTTCGTTGTAATTTTATCAGACTTTCTTTCAGCACGCTCGCTTTTGACTTACATTTTCTTCTTTTCAATTTCACGGATTTTTTCCTGTGATTAAGGCTTCGTAGAATCCCTAGAGCGGCAGAATGAAAAGTCGTTTATGTGCCAGGGTAATAAATTAGTCTACCTAAAATCGGAATGAAATGACTACCAAATTTCAGTAATTCAGATTTTAGGAAGAAGTCTTCATTCATACAACCACTATATACTAGAGCTTTCAAATTTTTATGCAAAATTAGAATCTAATTCCCTCCGGCACTATAGTTCTCAGTGACTATGCATTTTGATAAAATTTGATGATAATCCTTTGCCTCTCTCAGCATTAGTCGGGAATGCTATTATGTAGATCTAGTGGCAATGAGAAACCTTTTCGAATTTAGATTGGAGAAAATAGAAAAAACTTATTATTTTTAAGTAGTAGCAGAAGCTGTAAGCATAAAAATGGATACGTAGCTGTGATTCTTGATCTCGGAGTCGCAGCGATAGCTAGAACTTTAAAAAATCCTCGACGCGTAAGATTTTTAAGGCTGGTAATTCGACTTCATAAAAAAATTGGTTAAAGAACCTCGCGCCTGTGTTAACTAAAGTTCTAACGTATTTAAAGAATCGTAAAAGTTTATTGATAAAGATATCGCAAGAAAGATTTCAAGTGAAATATTATTCAACTTCTGAATTTTTTTAAAAACACAATTTATTTTATGACTTGTTAGAGATTTGATTATCATGCAGATAAAACCTGGTTCGGTTCAGAGTTCTTTATTATGGTGTACGCAGAAGGTTTCGAATTCAATGATGGAATTTCTAGCTAACATTCCTATTTCTCCACAGAATATACTCAGTCTGTCAGAAAATCAAACGGCAACTCGTTGATGTAATAGAAATGTAATTTAATATCAATAACGTAAGAATAACATATATATGTACATAAAGACACTGCACTGGATATCTTATATCTAGTGCCTAGGATGAAGTTCATTATTCGAATGACGCTTGTCACCGGCAGACTGTAGCCACATCAGAACTGATCTGATACCTTCTCCGTTTATCATATCACAACTTTAGCTAAATCCAGTAAAAGATCGGAATTCTAGTGAAAGTAAGTCATCTGCAAAGTTTTCCGCTTCCGGCATCG
>JAANSM010002345.1:0-15345 GCA_036850725.1 Orchesella villosa
GAAATTGTTCGCTGGCAATAATTTTCAAGAAATTGTCTAAAAAAGCGTTAGATAACTTTGTCTACTGGATATGTTGGCTACTAAAAACTTTGCAAAGGCCCCCATGAAACTTATTTCTCGGTTTTGGCTCAGTTAAACGTTGTTGATGCTTTTTTCGATTCAGATTCCGTTTATTTAGTGTTGTATTAACATATTTGGTAACGTGAAATTTTCACGCTTATTTTCATGTACCTTCATATCAGTAATTTAAAGCTGAAAAGCTATTTAGCATGCGCTACTTTGTATGAAGACCCCTGTACTTATTTACAATAAGTTATTGTGCACTATACTGATATAAACCAAGCAGAAAGAATCCTTAGATGCTGTTGGAAAAGATATGAATAATGCGCATGCATTTTATTCTTCGTTATCATTTTTATACATAATTTTTTGTAATTTAATCTTAATTTAGGTAGCTCAGCGCTAAAAAAATGGAACAGAATATATATGTCGGAAAAACTTCGAAAATATGAATCAGCATATGCTGCATACCCAAATTTCCAAAATAATAATATGATGGATATGTTGCAACAAATCGGTCTGAAAGACCCTATTTTCGTCTATATCGTGCACATACGAACTGCCATTGCCGTACATATAAAGATGCAAAATATATAAAAACAGCTACATCCGGGGTCTATTTATCAGTTAAAATGTTTAAAATTGGTTTTAACTTCAAGCCAATCTGTTAAAGTATTAGTTCCAACAAACCCGACTATTGCAAATCGTCATAATGGAATATGGAATGGCCTTATAGTAAACCAGAAAAGTCTGCGACTGCACGCTACACCGTGCAGAGATTTTAAAAATCATTGCTGAAACAAAAAAATTAATGGTCTAGGAAGCCTCGAAGTAAATAGAACTTAAGTATAGCCGCTTCCCCGTTTGGGAAGGATAAAAGTCATTGGATTCAAATTGCGATCACAACTATTTTCGGGTTTAAGTTCTAGTACATTGCCTGTGACATTACATGCTGCAGAAAGTTGGTTAACCTTGACCTGCCAATTTATGCATATCAGATCTACCTCTAACATTACGAAAGTCCTTGTTTTCCGATGTCTGAAGACAGCTCTTATCGAAAACAATCCAAAAATGTTGAATCTTTTCGAGATAATGAGTTTTCAAAATATAAAGGCATAAGTCATGCTAGAGCCAACTAAAAACTGCGAAAATTACAAAGTTGAACTGCTCTTATCTGTGGCTTCTTTTTCATGATGCATTACATGTCATTCTTTGCTTCAGAAATGATGAGACTGAGATGTAGTCTTTTAAACGATCAAAGACCACGGAAAGGTCACAAATAATTGCGTTAATAGCATGGTTGAAGTACTATCAGCTAAAGTTTCATTTTGATATAGCGGATGCCATGTCTTGGCTCATAATTTAATTGAACTTAACCTTTGACGTGTTGTTTTTGCTGCTTAGGCTAATCTCGATGCTTCAGAAAACTGTTAGTTTCAGGATGAGATACTGTATACATTATAAAGTGAATACGCATACTTTGTAAGCCCCATATTCTCTATTCGATAGTTTAGTCTATATTCGACTCCGGACTCGAGTTCCGTATTCTCGTTCCCATAAACTTGCTGAACCATTCATTCCTTGCTTGATATTGTTAATATACACAGCCTCGCTTATACATTCTTCCTCTCACTTCTCCATACACATGTACGATGCATTCAATACATCAATCCACATACCTAGTACCCAAAGATGGGTCTTAAAATTAGTCTAGCAGCCTACGGATGCGGACGTGTCTCTGCGCTTGCTCACACCACTCAAAGTTCTTTCTTCCTTGCTATCCTTACACTCTCAAGACTAAACTAAGATTCGTTGGTGTGTAAAATCCAACAACAACAACAAGGAAGTTATGTAGTTTTGCAGATTGTGAAGTAGACTACTAAAAATGTTAAATGGTCGTAACTCTTCCACATTTAATTTAAGCATAAAAACAAATTCAAACTGTACAGAGGTACCTACTACGCCCAGGCACAAACGAATTCGATTTGAAATTCTGTCAACTGAAAAAGCCCTGAATTGGAACAGAAACGACATAAACACCTATCAGAAATGGGGGATGAATCAGATCAGTTAATCCAGCGGGCTGTGGAGGCTACTGAAAAACGAATGAAAAAACTATTAGAACAGTTGAAGCCGATTACCGACCTGACTGAAATAGTTTTAAAAAAAGTGCAAAAGGAGGCAATTAAAGATTGCAACGGAACGCTTCATGAAAGTCTCATTTAAAAATACTTTTGCGGGAGTCTCAATGAGAAGTGTCCATATAATAGTAATGCTAATTTTTTTCGTGAACCAGGTAACAGAATTTTTTTCCATTTACATTTTTTTCCGAAACGTTTTTAGAAAACTTTAATAAAATCAACAAAACCAAGCGCGATAGCTTCGCATAGATTATATAAATGTACTACGTCGATTCCTTAAAACCAAGCTGGCAGCTTTGACAATACAATTTCCAGTCTCAATGAGATTCCCGCATCAGTTTCAGATAGAGTAGACGCTATTTCTCGCGAAACTCTCAAGAACCGAAAAACCGAATTGCAATCACAAGAGGCAATAGAGTCAAGTAAAGACAGAAGACGAAAAAATATAATGGTTCATGGCTTAGATGAAGTCTCTCGTAAATTTTTATATTTCGTGAGAAAGTGATTGACACTCTTGCAGCTAAGCTTAAAGTCACCACTATTGATTTTGAATCTGCCTTCCTACTGGACAAAAAACTGAAAATAATTCCCGAACGCTGCTGATAAAACTAGTAAAAGAACGTGATAAATTGAAAATTCTTCAAAATGGCTCAAATCTGAATAAATCTGGCATCTCAATCATAAATGACCTAACTCCAGAAGAAAGGATAGCTGAAAACGCCCTAATGAAGCAGAGATACGAACTCAAACAACTTCATCCCCATGCAAAATTCAAAATTAAGGGTGAGAAACTATTTGTTTGCTTATCATCGCCCGTGCTTTGCTATGATCGTGATCAAGATGCAGTCTTCGAAACAGCTCAACCCACAACCGATAGAAAAATCTGACGAGACGGCCGGCTTTTACAGTCTAAGGAAACCAAAATCATCGAATGGAATGTTGGAGGATTATATCATAAAAATGCAAGCTTCTACATCAGCCTACTAGAAAAAAGATCGGACATCTTCCTCAACGAAACTTGGATGCAACACTCAACACTCAACCAATCTTCAACACCCAAATACAAAATAACTATAAATTAATTCAACAAAATGCAGTAAAAGTACCAACGAAAGGCCGAGCAATGAAAGGGTATGTATTGGTTTATCGCACGCATTCGATGAAAAACGAATTAAAATTGAACTGCAGAATGACGATTTCTGTGTACTAGCTTTAGATAGGGGTGGCGTAAACATTGTAATGACATTCACGTACATTTTTCCTTCAAGCTCAATTGAGTTCAAGGACTTTTTAAAACACTTTGAAGTTAATAAACATAATTTAATAATTGGAGATATGAATGCCAGGATTGGGAAATATCAAAACCCACGCATGCATACTAAAGAAAGACTGACAAAGGATACGACAAAAATTATAGAGGTAAAACTCTTATCGAATTTTTGAGTCAATCCAATCTCATAGTAGCAAACAGGCAATATAGCTCAGATATGAACGGAGAATATATTCATATCAACCCAAATAGTTGCAGTGTAATAAATATTTGCCTAGCGAGCCAATCTCTCTCTTACTTATTAGACTTTGAGGTACTCCCAGGAGGAGAATGTGATCATTTCCCAATCTGTACATATATTAAGAGAACAAGAAATGTAGATAAATGTTCTCACGTTAGAAAAATGGTATGGGATGCAGACAAGAAAGAGAACATGAATAGAAGCATAGATAACCTCTTATCGCAACACGCACTGACCCCATCAAGTACAACACTTTGCTCGCAAGTATTGAGTGCATGCAGCGAAGTAGGTCTATTGAAAAAAAAATTTCCCAGTTAGAATACAATACACAGGACCAGTATGGTTTAATAATAGTTGTATGCAAATGAAAAAAGATACACGGAAAACACTCAGACATTTCAGGAAAGCAGATACCAGTCAAACTAATTTCAATGACATACGTCTGAAATATCTGGGATCATTACGATCATACAGGAACTTCATTAACGCCAAGCGAATACGACACACCAACGAAATCCATTATAAGCTAATGAATGTGAACAGCACAAGAGAATTCTATTTAGCGCTAAAACATTTAGACCAAACAGACTAAGGTAGAAACGTGATATAGGGCGACTCAATACGTCGTGCGATAAATCGGATCAGATACGTTCTTAACAAAAACCGATTGAATTTTTTGAGAGTCCATCTCAAGTATTTCGTATTAGGCATGAGCTTGGTTTTTGTATTTGGCTTGACAAAATTTCTCGAGGGGAAAATGAAGTACCTGCGAAACCTGTGAATTCATGAAAATACGCATTGAATTCCAAAGTCAGACCCTTCTAGCATTTTGAGGAAGAAAGAAAACGGCAGAATGGTATATGGAAAATAATCACTAGGCATTTACCAATGCAAACCATTACACACATGAAAATTCTAGGTCGATATGTGTCGGCAATCACACACAAAGTAAAAAAGTACCTTAAAAATAAAATTATTTAAATATCCATTCATCACTGCGGCCAAAATAGCCGCAATGCCTAAATTGACGTGTAGCTTAGTAAAGCATAACCTTATGCTTAATTTGATACCAAGAACTGCGTTCTGAAGTACATCAATAACCAGGAAAATCATTGCAAAGACGTGGTGTAATTTGGTGCATCAAAACACCCCTTGTAAGAAAACTAGGGATTTTTTCAATTTTTCGTTATAACATTACTACCACAAGAATATATCACAAGCCTGAAATGTACCCATGTCTTAACCTATGGGTAAACGGGCATACTTCCCACCACCGGCTTCCTAATATTTCCACATACTCGAGCCGTAGGAACAAATTTTCCCAAAGAAGTCAAAAAATAATCATGAAATTTAGAAACTTAACTCCTTTTCAAACTTCCTCGTAAAATTGTATATGTGAGAATTTGAGAAAAGTCATTACGGCTGTAATACATCTATATTCAATGGACTTTTTAATGGTGGTTAGGTTGTATCAGTAAATGCACTCCTGTTTAATATATGAGGATTTGAAATGAGTCGCCCTATATACCGTGCTATCTCTAGGTACTTCCATTGAAAATACTATCGAACCACATGCCTTTCAAACACTGTATGATTCTAAATTCCAAGATCACTCTGAATGTAATTATAATAAGGCTGATATCACGGTAAAGGACGAAATCCTCGATGCAAAATTTACATTTAAGGAATTAAACATTGCGCTTGCAAAATTAGCTACGGGAAAAGCACCAGGTCCAGATATGATTATAAATGAGATCTAGAAACATCTTAGCAACCAAAATAGGCTACAATTCCTTTACTGTCTCAAAGATATTTTTAGAGATCATGCTATCCCAGAAAATTGGGCCACAATAACGATAGCACCAATTTATAAGAAAGGTAAAAGGGACAACCCGAGTAACTATAGGCCAATCGGTCTTGTGAACACAAGTTTAAAGTTATTCACTATGTTATTGACTATCAGATTGAATAATTGGTGTGACAAAAATGATGCGCTCTCAGATTATCAAGCGGCATACAAAACCGGGACGGGATGTGAAGAACACCTGTTCATTCTAAATTCAATTATTCAGAAACACTGTCGAAGCAAGAAGAACATAATGTTCACCCTGTTCTGTGACCTATCCGCGGCTTTCGATACAATTAGGCATGGTAAATAATTCCAGAAGTCGGAAAAAATCAATGTAAGTACAAGCTCAGGCCAAGGTTAGATGGGCAAAAGAAGAAAGTCAGTATTTTACAATACAAAGGTCGGTTTTACAAAGGGAAACTCTATCGTCAAAGCTGTTCACTATCTTCATGGAAAATATAGTACACACTTTGCGCAAATCAAATCTCTTATCCTTTAATGCCAATAAGGATGCCATCAAGGGATATCCACTTCCTACTTTTTGCGGACGACATTGTGGTGTTAGCTACTAACTTTGATAATATGAATAAGAAAATTAGAATACTCAAAAAATTCTTTGAGAATAATGATCTGCTGGTTAATCTACAGAAAACCAAATTGGTCTTATTCCGAGTCGGACGATGCAAATTAGTCAATCCCAAGATTATGTGGGATGAAAATACAGAAATAGAAATTGAACCAACATACACGTACCTTGGCATTCCATTTTTCGAGAATCTTGATTATAGTAAAATCACAAACCACTTCATAAATTAAGCAAAATGCTGCGCAAAATACGGTGTTCAATGTATTCGCACGAAGCAAAATAAAGATGTTAAACAGCAGAGTGAAAGTATATGAAAGTCTTGTTCGATCAGTCATAATGTACTGTGCCCCGGTTTGTGGTGTGTACGCCATGGAGAAACTCAATGTCTTCCAAACACAATTTTTGAGAAGGCAATTCTTACTTCCACGGAAAGCTCCAAGTTGGTTTCTTAGAATAGAAACTTCCCAATACACGCTGAAAACGGTCGCTCTCAGGAACACTATGAACTTTATATGTAGAATACGGCAAAAACCTTTCACTAGCTTATCGAGGCAGTGCCTCCTGGCGCTCAAACAGTGTGCGAACGATTAAAAAAAATTTGAAATTTAACTGGTATGGAGATACGGAAGGTGAACAAGCAAAATATGATATGTTTTCTTAAAAACATAAATATCGAAAAACAACTCATAAACGAAAGCGTCTATGAATTAAGAACAATAGTGCGAAAAAATGTAGCCAATGTCTTTGCAAAAGATACGGAAATCATAATTGACTACATGAATAAATCTAGTTTCCTGCCTAATTTCCACATATTTAAAACTCATTGGAGAAAAGAAGGGTACATGAATTTGGACGTAGACTGGTATCATGTATGCTTAATCACCCAGTTGTTGACACTATCATCGCAGATTCAGAAAACACGATTAAATGAGCTTAGAAATTTTATGATAACAGCAAACATCCACAATGTAAGCTTTGTGGTGAATACGCCAATGAAAATGTCTACCATTTGTTGTTCCAATGTAATATGTATTGTAATATAAGGATGCTGTGCCTTGAAAAATACGTTCTACCAACAAGTAAAAGTGAGTATTTTCAATCCTTCAGAGATCTTGATGTAAGAAAGGTAAAAAATATATACTTGTATGTAAACCTAGCGTTAGCTCGTAGAGATAAGAAAATGTCAAATGTAAACTAAACATGAAATTATCTGAAACATACTAAGGCTTAATTGTCACAATATATTGTAAAATACGATTGTAAAGGCCACTGGCCACATCGACCTTGAAATAAATATCTATCTATCTAGTACCCAGAGATGGCGTATACATAAGATAAAAGATGTGTTGACGTACTCACGGCTTCGGACGCTCCTCCCATAATATCCATCCCATAAACTTACTCTGCTGCGTTAATAAAATGATTTCCCTCTTTTCGTAAAAAAATTATTTACTTAGTTTTTTTTATTATATTGATTGTCAAATATCACATATATTATACTTTAGAAGCTCAGAACGCAAAATTTCAAAGCCTTTTTCATGGCTGGAAACGTGCTCTTCGCGTAGACAGATATAATAAACTTGAATTAGTGACAAAAAATATTCTTTATGTTCATTCAAAGTATTCAGGATTAGCAGCATGGAAAAGGATTAATGATTATTCATTCAGGCCTTGGTGACGCCTCAGTGAAATACCCGGTTTCCGGTTAAAACCACCGTAGCGTAACTAACTACGTTGACCTGACCGTAAGCAGGAAAGGACCGTAAGTGCGCTGAAAAAGCATTGTGGTGAGCATTGGTGCTTGATTTGTCATAGTTCCAAACGGATATTTCACTTAGACTTTACAATGATTCCTTGTGAGTGTGAGCAGAAATTATAAGTTTCCGAATACCCCAGCCGCATACTTATTTTATTTATTCATCTACATACAGCGTCCCACCCTGGGTCTTTATGCTGTATGGAATTAAAGGTTCAAGTATAGCTATTTTGATTATAATAAAACTATAAAATTATAATAAATTTGGGAATACTTAACAGTATTCCCAAATTCAATCAAAGTGACGAGCCATTCTACTTCTGCAGTAAGAGTAAACTAACTATTTGATTGATGCAGAAATCAATTATCACCAAAGGAGTAAGTTCCTCAATAAAGTTTACGTCCCCAATGTTACATTTAAGAACCGCACACGATTTCAGGTACCGCCGTGTCCATTTTCGTTGCTTACTTAACACTTGGTTGAACAAGATGTGTTCCTTCATTTTTGTGCGAAACTGTTTTGAACCAGAGTACATTTGGCCCATTATAGTATTGCAAACGAGAAGCACGATAGCCCCGTCAAATGCACATACACCAAACAAGATTAACTCCGGGAGAGACCCATTAGAGCCAAGGGAAATTAACATAACGACACTTATAATAAAGGCAATTATCAATAAGTATTGGTGTGAAATTATTATACCATTCTGTTGAATGACGTTGTAGTAACGGTTCAATATTTGGATTTGCCTATACAACGGGAGATGGTTTAGAGCTTGTTTGGGTTTCTCAGCTATAAGTTGATCAACTAGTTGGACATAACGGTAGAAGCAATACGACTGTACCAGAGTCAAATGCACAACAAAGAGCATTAGGTCTCCACCGAAGTCAAAACATTGCCACATGACAAAAATGCAAATTATCATGAGCAGAAACCCCGAAGAAATAGACCAATCCCCGTGATATGGTGGATTTAAACATTCTGGCATTGCGAAGTATGCAACTGGGACAAGTTCACATGGAAAAATCCACAGCATAAGAAAGTAGCTGAGACTAGTGTATGTTGCAAAGAAAAGAGCAAGTAGTTGGATAACCTGTACCAGAGTTTTGCTGTTGTTCTTTAGAAGTTGAAGTCCTGTAATTGAAAGAGTAGGCCTTTTTTATTACTATTGTTGACGAATACGAGTCAATAGTTTTAGAGGTTGATCTTACCCGCAAAGTTAGCCTTCTCAAAATCAAGTAATAATAAATTAAACAGCTCAATCAAACTGCGTCGTCGTGTAATTAATGTGTACTTTGTAAAGCAGTAGACAGATTTTGTTGTTGCAAACAGCAAACTTTCCGATACATTTGCAAGAACTGTGTGTCCAACACTGTGAAATACTTGCATCCATTCGGCAATATTGTATAAAGTTAACAGAAATCCCTTAATCAATGCCCAACTATACTCTCGTTTGTTGCAAGGAATAAGTTTGTCTGCTGCAGAAAATTTAAAGGGTCTTGTTCCAAGATGAGGTTGTAATTTTAGGTGAAGTTTAATACAATGTATTAAGTTCTCCTTCAAGAGCATTTTGTTAACGGTTGAAATGATTAGTAGAGTTGCCAAAAAACAAATTCGAATATTGTGTTTGATATCGACCTTCTGCTTAAGGCTAGAATTGTAAAGATTTTTTGTAGGAAAAGTAAGATTATGTGGTTTGTAAGTTATGATACTATGAGGAGACTGATTGCAAAACACAGAATGCGCTGGGAATAATTATTGCTTTTAGGCTATACTCGAATAGATCTGGCATTTGTTTTTCTTCAGAGATAATTTGCTATAATTTATGGGCATACGGTAAGTCGAACACAAGGTCTTCGATATTAGTGCGGTTACAGTGGTTGATAGAATGAATTACAAATGATTTGCGTATTTACTTTTAGAAAACTACTCCTTACTCTTATATATAATATTTCATGCAAATTCAGTGAATTTTTCATGTTTTCACAAATGTGTTGTTTGCCTAAAATGGGAAGAGGTATGATTCCTATGCTTCGAAAGATATTGACGCATAATATGTTGGCGCTCCCAGAATAAGGTTAAAACAACAAAACATTTGTCCTGAAGGTTCCGTAGTTAGATGTCCACTTATTGCAACGAACAAAATATCCTAAAATAAATTATGTAAGTTCTGAATAGGTGTTGGGAATACACTCGAACTAACCGTCCTAGGTTTCCCAGTGCTCAAAATATATGAATACGAAATAAATATGGATTAGTCACAATGTTTGATTTAGTTGATAAGGAAAGGTTGAAAGTATTTATTAAACTCAAAACACTCAATAATATCTCGATTTAGTCTCCAATAATGATGTATCTGTTTCAAACTCGATCCTCAAGATTTCCTTTATCACACGCCTCATCTCAGTATCAACCTCTTATCAATCACACTCTCAGTTAAAGACCGATCACCAGAATTATCTCAATCACAATTTTGGGTAAAACCCAAATCTCAAGAATTATCACAATCACAATCTCGGTTAATACCGATCTCGAGAATTATCTCAATCACAATCAGTAGTTAAATCTCAATCACTAGTATTCTCTCTATCCTCAATCACTATATAAATCCCTGTCTCTGAATCTCAATATTTCTCTAAATCTAAACATCTTAATCACATTCTCTGGTTAAATCACAAAACTCTCATTAACTCTCAATCTCTCGTTAATCTCAATTTCTCGTTAATCCCAATTAAACTCCTCTTTTTGTTGATTATTCAACTGAGGTTAAACTCGACATATTTTTCTCTAACTATTGACGACTGACTCACTCGCTCTCACTCAATCTCTCACATTCACACTAACTTCCTCCTCCTCTCTTTCTCTCCTAAAGACCGAAACACATGGAGTCAACGCCACGCTTCTAGCCCTTTGAACCTACGAACCAATTCTCAGATTTTACATTTACTCTATGACTACTCTCCTTATATATTTGTCCTTCATTGACAAAGACGTAATTCTCTGAAAACGGACTATAGCCCGCAAGACCAGTTCTCAACATAGTACAGGGAATTGATCATGTGTAGCTCCCACAGAACGAGCCCGCAGGACGAGTCTACAGCCCATGGAATTGATCTTGATCATATCCTACAGGACGAGTCCGCAGGACAAGTCCGCTACATAATAATAATTTATAAATAAAGATATGTTTACAATTCCAACACTTATATATAATATTTCAGGCAAATTCAGTGAATTTTTCATGTTTTCACAAATGTGTTGTTGCCTAAAATGGGAAGAGGTATTCCTCCTGTGCTTCGAAAGATATTGGCGAATAATATGTTGGCGCTCCCAGAATAAGGTTAAATTTACCAACAAAACAAGGTTCCGTAGTTATTACGACGTATGTCCACTTATTGCGACGAACGAAATATCCTAAAATAAATTATGTAAGTTATGATACTATAAGGATACTGATTGCAAAACACAGAATGCGCTGGGAATAATTATTACTTTTAGGCAATACTCGAATCGATCTGGCATTAGTTTTTCTTCAGAGATAATTTGCTATAATTTATGGGCATACGGTAAGTCGAACACAAGGTCTTCGATATTAGTGCAGTTACAATGGTTGATAGAATGAATTACAAATGATTTGAGTATTGACTTTTAGAAAACTACTCCTTACTCTTATATATAATAATTCAGGCAAATTCAGTGAATTTTTCATGTTTTCACAAATGTGTTGTTTGCCTAAAATGGGAAGAGGTATGATTCCTATGCTTCGAAAGATATTGACGAATAATATGTTGGCGCTCCCAGAATAAGGTTAAAACAACAAAACATTTGTCCTGAAGGTTCCGTAGTTAGATGTCCACTTATTGCAACGAACAAAATATCCTAAAATAAATTATAACTATGGGGTAGTTGTAGTAGCATTAAAGCAATTTTTTTACAAAAAAACATTACTGTAATTTNACGAACAAAATATCCTAAAATAAATTATAACTATGGGGTAGTTGTAGTAGCATTAAAGCAATTTTTTTACAAAAAAACATTACTGTAATTTATTAATACATGGAAATAAGAAAACATGGGATTCAAATTCAATGCCGCGTAGTGTTATGAGAAGTCAAGAAATCACTCTTACGCATATATTTCTTGATGTTAGAATACTACATCTCCCATAATTGATATTTCGCTTAAATTGGCAAATCAACAGTATTTTTTGTTTCCATAAAAGTAGTGTTGGCCTAGAAAGGTATGGATTGATCGTAATTGATGTTAATGTCGTTTGCTAAACGCCGGCGTCATGAAGGCCGGTGTCGATATGCATGGCCGGCGTCCAGAATGTCGAATTTAAATTAAGCTAAATGTCTAAAACGTCGATTCATGCATATCGTATGCAAATACATTTTTGGCATACATCAAGGTATTAGTTTGCATTTTCTATGAGATTTTCATCCAATTTAGCTAGAAAAAAGCTTAAAAAGATTGAAACTCTCACAGTTGCTTCTCAGACTTGAAATATATCGCATCAGTATGTTAGTGGTCCTTCTAAAATTGTTTTTGATAAAAATGGCAAGTGAGTCTTCAGCATTGGTGTTTAAAACTACCAATAAAGGGAATAAGTTATTAGTTTTTAAGGATCATCCATATATTTACAATGAAACCAATGCCAACGTAGTGCAGTATTGGCGTTGTAGCATTTCATTAGTAGAGTAAGCATTTCATTAGTAGATATATATAATATATAGTAATATATATAAATATTATATTACTATATATTACTAATATGTATTAATAGTTAGTAACATAGAGTAATAGATAGTATAACTTAGCAATTGAATGAAAGTATGATTATACCGAAATCAAACCTAAACATATGTGTGTATTTTGAGATAGTAGGAATTAAGTTCATGACTATTTTAAAATGATATATACTGAAACCTTTTTACGATTTTTTTAAATTAGATAAAAAAGATAGGAAGTAGAAAAGATAGCCAATTATGTTGCATAAATACAATGTAAATTATAAATTACCCATTTTGTTGTGAGATGTACATGTTTTTAACGCAAAATCATTAAAATTAAAATCGACATTTTGTACATTGGCTTTATACACTGTCAACGTTTTGTTCTGGGGACTTTTTGTGGTCGACCTTATGGGTAACCGGCGTTATAGTCGACGACATTAATACCTAAACTCTTGATTGATTCCTACTTTGACACACATCGACGAATTGTAGTCTGATATTCGCAAAGACCAATTTGGAAATCTACCACAGGTTTCTCAAGTCGTCCTATACGTGTACGTAGCTCATATGTTGCGTGAGAGCGACTCCCGAGGAATTAAATATTTAAATTAAATAATTAGCGACTCCCTAGGTGTAAGTCACCCCGTTATTTTCCGGCAAACCACACACATCAGTGTCAGACAGCTGCTAATTAATTTAGTTTACGTTTTCAAAAATGTTTTTCATTTTCCTCCCTCATTTTCACTTCCCTCAAAAACAAGGCCATAATAAGTCTTTAGGACAATCCAATGAATTATATGAGCAACTACTTGACGTCAACGATAGCCAACTTACTATAAGGTATTACTATTACTATATGATATAGTGGAAAAGATTCAACCAACAAGTAATATCATGTTGTAGTTTTAAAGAGTTTTATTCTGAGGAAAGATAAAGATTGGAAACATAACGAATCATAAGGAATCCTAGTAGCACCCATAGATGTGAATCACTCACTTGTATTACCAGCAGTATCACACCGCCGGGATTCTACGCAGCCAAGGCTAACATAAGAGTGAAGATAACATTCCACGACTCGCCTTATATACGCTTGTCGTTCCATAAGGTTAATCACATATTGACATAAATCATATTTAGCATAATTTGTAATTTTACCAAATAAACAAATATTCTAATTCAGGAATAAATATAATATGCATGAATATCCCTTACATTACTTATTTAAAGCCCAAAAATGAGGTGGTCTCATCGTCCTCCATATACCGTAATATATTTTAATTAATTTATGCATGAAAATAAAAAAAACATGGGCTTGTAATTTGGTATAGCTCTTGCTCTAATAAGTCAAAAAATGGAGTGTTAATAAAACCCACAACCTTTTTTAACCTCCACAACCTCACGACCTCCACAACCCCCACAACCTCCACAACTTTAATTTGACTAATTATTAGTCAAAACGGTAAGTGATTCCTACATATCATTACCAAATGGCTTGGCTTAAATTGAAAAGTCAAAGTTAATGATCAGCTTAGGTAAAAAATACAAATAAATTGAATGTTTTAAAAATCCATACAAGAAGCTTAAATCTACATTGCGTTCGCGACATGATGGTTAGTGAATCATTTTCTACCAAAGTACCTGAACATACTGATTGTATCGGCTTAAGTCAATATTTCAAATTACGTTCTGCAAACACCAGACAGTTTTGGGTAGATGAAAAAAGTTGAACATATCTACGTTAGCTTTAGCTCAAAACCTTGTTGTACAAACAGTAATGCATTTAAACTACCTCGATTTGCAATTTATAATGTTGAAAGCACATGCACGCCCTCTATCTTTTTAATTTCCGGGAAACTTGCATACATTATATTATACTGAAAGCGTTGAAAACGCATAGTAGTAGATATTGAAATCAGTTTCATGTCTTTTTCTGCCTGTCCGTCTGTGAAACTACTGGACCGATTGACTTCAAATTTGGTAGTCATACACCTTCGGTAGGTTAAATAAAAATTTGAAAGGAAGCTTTGACCTGTGGACCACTTATGGCAAAATATTTAATGTGGTACATCGAAAGCTTAGGTCAAAAGGACCCCCTGTGACCCTAGATATGGAGGTCGAAAGGCCGTACGCATTTTAAATGGCAAAAATCTTTTTATTCGATTCTTATACGGAATCATTAGCTGATCACAAGGGCATGGCTTCCATACCTATTGTGTTACTTGACAGGGTGAAGGGGATGACGGTTGCATGAATTTTAAATTGCAGAAAATCTTTTTCTTCGATTCTCATACAGAATCATTAGCTGATCACGGAAATGGCTTTTACGCTTATTGTGACTTATTATTGTGGGGATTCATGATTTCAAATTAACAAGATGACTGATTACCAATCGGAACACCATGTTTAAAATTTAATAATCAATCAAAGTACAAGCTTTCGGTAGATATTTCCTAAATGGCTTACAATTCTTGTTTGTATTTGGTTCTTTAATAACATAGTACCCTTACATCTTCAGAGATTTGTAACTGAAAGATTTTAGTCACAAGTTACAGTTACAGCAGCTAGACTCATTCAGTTACAGTTTCAGTTACAGTTACTTTTCTAGTATTCATTAAGTTACAAGTTACAGTTACGTTGCTGGTATTCATTAAGTTACAAGTTACAGTTACGTTGCTGGTATTCATTAAGTTACAAGTTACAGTTAC
>JAANSM010002346.1:0-15340 GCA_036850725.1 Orchesella villosa
AGCTATTACAAAAAAGCTATCAGGTTGTGTATTAAATGCACACAAAAAACGTAGAACAAAATAATACACCTGGATTGGGTTTAGTAAAAATGAATATTTAAAGACAATGCTCATTACGGAAATCGAATATTGCAGGAGCACAATATTAATTCACGTTTATTATTTATGGCGCACCGCACATCAATCGTTAAACTTACAAAACCATGAAAATTTAAGCCATAAGTAATTAGAGAGTATATTTTTCATGTGATTTTTTCTTCAATCAACAATGCTTTCATGTGTAAATTTTTAACAGGCATAGCGGTGTAGTAGCAGTACTTGAAGCTTTATGCAATCAAAATATGATATAAACGGAATTTGGGTTCTTTTAAGTTTTGTTGGTCTTTTGGCATCTTACATCGAGAGCAGTGAAATGAAAAACATGAAATGCGATGAAAATGTGTAGGAACATAAAAGTACATAAACATGTATATACTCACGTATGTGTACGTTATGGAAATATGGAATGATTTTGTTATACTCAGTAGTTCAGTTTGGTTGTCCAATCCACTACAGTATTGTGCTGGTCTTCGAAGTTTAATGATTAATGGTACTAACTTACCCAAACTTTTGAGCGTTTTACTCTCTCATGTGTACTATACGACAAGCAGTAATTTACAATAATGAATATCATTGAATTGATTTTTACGTTTTTCATGCAGAGAATACAAGTTTGTCAATGTCAAGTTCACACTAAAAATTCGGTGACAAACTTTCTGATTTGTGAACTTCGAATAAAATCTATTTATCACATTTCAGTAATTCAAAAACTAAGTAAGTCTTGCTTACCAAAGCTGTTGTATGTATATGTATGCGCTCTTGTGGGTAATTGTGCCATACAGTCGTATATAACAAAACATATGTATAATACAGGAAGTTAATGCATACAATAGAAAGGGTCATTAGTCATTATGTATGTATACGATGTATACAGACAGGAAAGCTCTTTATGGGTATCAGACGTGAAGTAACAAAGACAACTGTCATTTTTTACCACTCTCTGACTGATTATTATACCTGAGTGTTTGCAGTACGAGAAATAGGAACAAACAGCTGCACAATTCCATTCCAGCAGGCTAACCCGTACCAAGGCCATGTGCTAGATTCCATTCAAGACCTTTTCATTTTCTTAACCATATTCCTACCAACAATGCACTCTTTTTCTTACATGCACACTTCATCCCAGCCGTAGTCTCATATTATTCCATTTACACAATCCTACCCTATGCACGTTTTCTCAAAACTACCTGTCAGAGAAAAACACGTCAGATTAAGCAAACTGTATGAAACAGGTATGAAAATCTTAATGCATATATGATGTATAGATAAAGCTGATACTGCGGTACTGATGCATGCACAACACTTATGTATGTACAAAGATTCAAAAAAGTAGTTGTGCTCTCACCATCACCTTTTACGTATTCATTATTCACAACAATCACATCTTTGCATATTACATACATGAAAAATGCAACATATTCCCAAACGTACCTGGTATTCCGTACCATGGTCATGATTACCTGAAATCCTGAAGTATTTTAGCCGTGAAAAAGGAGAGATGTTTAAGAAATGGAGGAGATATACACATAATGATGTATTATGCTGGGCAACCTTTCCTTGATGTTGGTTAGCCCCACTTATTTGTGTATTTAAGTCAGGAAGGTATGACTGTGTGAGTGTACAAATAGGTCGTTCAATTATTGAGACATTACACCGAACATCTACTTAATGCTCACATAGTTTTAGCTATTTTACATGTTTCTTATAGCTCGACTCGGCATTCTCTTCTTGAATTGATTGTTTTCTCCTCTGATCTCAACTAATTGTTGATGTTAAGCAGAGAAAGATATACACGTAGGACTCAATTGACAAACTCATCAGTTGCTCCATGATATCAGAAGATAAAATATAGAGACAGAAACAATATATCTTCAATTCAATAACAATATGCATATAGAATACAGATTAGTTGTATTGAAAACACCGTAATGTATTAAATCTTGTCACGTCAAGTCAAACCACATAGTCATGTCACAAGCAGAATCTTTAAGAAGAAGTCCGCCTCCTTCTTGATAATAACCGGGTACACTCATTGTATTGACTTGAGATCCTACACAGATTGCGATTAGTTCCTTCTGCTCTCTCATCTTATTGAACGAGTACAGATGCAGGACTGAAACAGAAAATCAGGATCATCTTAAAGTTGCTCCTTGCAGATAGAGAGATTCGCTTCAATATTAATAAAAAGTTTTATCCGTGTCTATAATATATTCTATAGAGTCATAGTACCAAGTAAAGCCTGTCTAATGACGACACAACGTGATTTCATGAGCCTTTAGCGGTGATATAATGAAAAAGTGATACACGTCAACGAACAACAATGCGCTTCTGGTCACTCTCTGTAACGGTACCAGATCACAGATTTAGCAATATTCATGAGCCACCAAAAAAAGCATGAAGTGATGCAGCGAGTGAGCAAAACCGAATTCCTACACTAATGTGATTATTATTACCTGCTGTTGTGAATGATCATGATAAGTTGTAAAAAAAAGTAGCAGCCACGCAGATATTATGTTAGCATACGAATACGAAGCGCCCTGTGATTGTGTGTATGTGTGTTGCTAACTCGGTAAATGAATAGTTGTTCTTTGAAACCTTTTGTGGTCGTCCTGTTCCCATTGATGTAGTTCAATATTTGTGAGCTGGGCTTGAACAAATAATACATTGTCGTTAGCCATGTATGTCATATATGTACTGAGTCCGCAATTCAAATGAACAGGAGAGAGAACTATTTAATCTGAAATTGTAGCCGCATAATCGGAATGTCATGCATGCTTGCATGTCTGCATATCATTACATTACATTCGCGTTCTTCAACCAAAATTGCATTGTCGGAGGCGTAATAAATTGTATAATATGCTAACAGTGAAACATTATGAAAATTTGGGGTCGTGACTAATATGTACATATGCTCTTAACAATACGTGTGTGTGCCCTCCCCGAAAGTGTGTCTGCTTGAAAAGTTATATAGAGATTTGATTTATTCTTGTGGCTAAAAGTATGAACCTACGCGATGTGAACTTTGTACTTTATGAGGTATGCCAATTTTGTGATGCTGAAGTGGAGGATATGGTTTTAAATCATATATTTAAAAACTTCAACACAAGTTCCTTGTTTATACGCTTCCATAAAGCACTCAAGTGATTGTTAGGAATTTATACTACAATAATTGTGATATACTATATCTAATGCTGGTGATTGGAGTAGAGCAAAAATTAGCCAAATGATGTCGAGAGGACTGTCCAGTTTTAGGATAGTCTCACTGTCCGTGTCACTCTCTTTCCTTCTAGCACGATTAGTTACTATTAGCTTCGGCTTTGTTCTTGTCTCGTTTGCAGCGACTGCGAAAAATTATGAAATTGGAAGCGTGTACACGTACGACTACATATTGGGGCTGGAGCTTAATGAGCCCAGTACTGGGAGTGAGTCTGTTTCTACGGTGGGGTATAAAATCCTGAGTCAAGTCATTGTTCGTCCTGTATGGCAGCAGGAACCTGGAAGCTCAATATTTGAAATTAAAGTAAGACTAAATTAATGATACCCTCTCCTTGTTAACACTTCCATTCGCGAAAAGTGAAACTGAGTTTAAATATTCTAACATTTTTATGATTTAAAGTTAGTGAAGCCTAAATTGCAAATCAAATCAAGGAAAGCTCCACAACCTGAAGGTTTTTGGGATCACACTTCTCATTTGGACACAACAACGTTACATCCATTATATGTGTACTGGAAGGATGGCCAAGTTCAAAACACTTTCGCTGTAAAGAATGATGATACATCTTTGGTTAACATTAAAAAGGGCATTGCTAATTTACTTCAGGTATGTTGCACTGATACACAAACATACTATATAATTTTTTGAAATAAATATAGAAGACCTAATAACTTTTTGGATTTCATCAGACAAACCCAAATGGAGGGTCCATAGAAGAAAATACTCCAGCTGGAAGATGTCAAGTTTTGTATGAAAATAAGGATCATTTCCATGTGAAGAAAACTGTGAACGGACGATGTACCCCTGGTCCTGAGGCAAACTATCCATTCAGCTCCAGTGTTAATCCTGTGCTGGGAACAACTGTTGAGTCAAATATCAATGCAGAAATTACTCTGACGAAGGACAATAGTGTTTTGCAAGAGGCAGAAGTGACTGAGACGCATGTTGTCAGAGTAAATGCTAAACAGGAAGTTGGGGCTACTGTGTTAGCATCGCAGTCTTTTAAGCTTGCTGGTATTGATATAAAATTTCACTGCTACAACTACAAAAAATGTTTTTGATGGGTTAATTGGATTTATCTTTTGGTAACATTACAGGAACTACATCGTCTGGTGATAAAATAATCACAGCCAGTTCTGCTGACTCTGCAATCGAGGAATTGTCTAAATCAGAAGGCATCACTTTGGTTCAGGATGGCTTACTTCCAAAACCGGAACAGATCCCTTATTGTGAAGCTGTTAACTGCAAAACAGTAAGGGTTTAAGTTACCAATGTCTTAAAATTTTATACGTCATTGGTAGTTGAATATATATTCCAATATATCCTTTGTTTCCTAGTATGATGCGTTACTCAAAGGATTGGAAGTTGAGAACATGGCTACAACTAGAGCCTCCTCAGCGTTTATTCAGCTCGTTGCTAAAATACGGGAAGCAAAGCCAAAAGAGCTGAAGACTCTTCTACAGCCCAATTCGCCCCATTTGTAAGTGTACTTACATCAAGAAATTATAATGTTTTAAATTTTAACAAGAAATTAACTGTTGTGCTGCTTAGTCCGCAGTTACTGGATGCATGCGCTGCGGCTGGCACAGAAGATGCTCATAAAACTGCAATGGGAGCTTTAAACTTCTTTTTGGAGGATGATTATGCGCACCCAGAACGTTATTTGCTTGGTTTATCCCTCTCTTCTTCTCCCACACAGGAGATCTTGACAGGTACATATTAAATCTAGACTCAACTCACTTATTCTCACTTATTGAAATTGCTTGCTAGAATTTAACATTCTTTTGTAACTGATTCAAATCGTAGATCTGTTCAAACTGCTTAAAAGAGAAGAAGTGCCCGCAAAGCTTCATGAAAGTTTGACCCTTACAACAGCAGCGGTCGCCCGCACATTAAAAGAAAAATCTGACCATCATTCTTCCAACGTAAAGAAAAGTTTGTTGCAGGACGTGGAAGATTACTTGGTCAATTCCCTTTCTTACTGTTCTCAGAACCAGGAGAATGAGGAGAAACTCAAGTGCCAAATTTTGTACCTGAGAGCATTAAAAAATCTCAAATCTAAGTCGACAGTAAATATTCTCTTTGAATTTATACAAAACTCAAAGGATTCGAAAGTGAGTGTTGTAGCAATGAAATCAATTCACGCTATGCCAGATACTTTCATTGAAACGAGATACAGGCCACAACTCCTCCGTATTATTCAACAACTTGGTAGAAAATATGACTCATCAGTTAGAACAATGGCGCTAGATCTTATTTTAAGAAACAAGCCAACAAAACTAGAAATATCAGAGATTGTTGGATGGTTACTTAAGAGGATTTCAGATCGTCAGCATTCGGAAGTGACAACATTCATGTGGAATCGGATACATGAGTTTATGGAAAATAATGCGGAATTGCAAACCATGTTGAATGCTGTAATACTCGAGGAAAGGTTGAAAAATTATCATCACTTATCCCCACTTGGACTCTCCACTGCTTTCTCCAGAGTTTTCTCAAAGTCTCCTAGTGCCAACAGTACATTTTCTAATGCTATTGAAATGACAGGCAAAATCTTGAAGAGAAGCTCATTTGACGTCTTTATTCAAAGCAAGAATGACTCTTTGTCCCTATTTTCCGTAAGCTGTTTTATGGTTAACTTTTATGACAAAGTTGGGGTAATATGCACTGTCCTTTAATCAATATATTGTGCTAAAATTCCATGTTTTAGCTCGGAATTTTCGCTGGTGGTCTTAGCTCTTTATGCAGCAGAAAATAATAATGGAAACATTCCACCAGTTGAGGAAGATACTGAGGATGCTACAGCTGGAATGGAACTATCGCTAATGGGGGTTCAACAAAGACCAATTGTGTTTTTTGTTGGGAATAGCGAACTGATGGGACTGGTTTGGTCAGGTGCTGGTTCTGAGAGAACAACAGCGCTACAGGTATTTCATCAGTTAAAATTTGGACAATAAAGAATTTCAAAATAAGCTGATGTGTGGGTGAAGAAATTACCAATTAACTTTTGATTTTCTTAGGGAAACATTCTGTTGCAAGATGAAAAACGAACTATTCCATTATTTAACGGTCTACTTGCGGAAGTAACAATTCAAGGAGGCCTTTCATTTGATTTGGCTGGACAAATCCAAATCTCACTTTGGCATAGAACTGCAAATTCCTTAGTGGAAAATAAGTAGGTTTTATGTTAAGCAAATAAATATATATGCCTTTCCACAAAACGAAAGTCATTAAAAATGTGCTAAATTTTGCATCTCTTTCTTCACACAGAGCTGGACTAGTTCTCCAAAGTGTAGTTCGTGCGGACACGTCTTTCGTCAGGAGTAAAGTGGACTACACAGTTGCTGCAGAAGCAGCTCTACATTTCACTTCAGATATCAATTTTTACGATGGTGTACTTATGTGCCTGAAACTCACGCAACCTGAATTTAGCATAAGGTATAAAATGGAAGTTAAGACTTGGATTGAGCATTTTTGAAGAGTGTATAATTCATGTGTCCCAATTTCTTTGTTTTGCTTTGCTCATTAGGCAAAATATTCACAAGACTGAGAGGATTCCAGGAAGTAAGCACAGGTTGAGGAAAGCCAAGTATAAGACTATACCCGTTCCAGGGATAACCTATGCGCTAAACAAGAAAAATTCACAGCTTTGTGGGGTCATGTATAAAGATGAACTGTGAATTATTGACCGAGAAGAATGAAGAAGGGTGATTGACACATTATAATGCAATCCAAATGGTACATTGGTACTTTAACATATATTCTGTTCTAGTGCAAATATATTAAGCTCATAATAATGCAAATTACATCGTGTTGACATTGATTGCAAGTTGATGAATAATAATATGGTATATAAAAATGACTTTACAGAGTTCAATTTATACGAGAGGTGTGGTATAACTTAAATGCACACGAAGTGATTCAAAAGTTATTGTGATACGTACTTTCCTTATTTAATATATTATTTTTAAGTATAGAAATAGACTAGAGTAGTTGATATGATTTATATAAGGTAAATTAAAACATATCAAGTAATTATTAAGTAAATTATTTAATGCTCATCATACGTAAGTCATTCTTGTTGCTTGTAACCGTATACATAATACACCAAATAAAGAATAAAACAATAACATAAATGTTCATTTCATATTTTGCGATCCGATACCAAGATATCAGCCATCAGCCACGTATGTATATGGAAATGCAAACTGTATTCCTGGGCTGGCTGTGAGTGTGAAGGTAATCACAATCACTTTCATCGTTTTTAAACCATTTGAATTTTATAGAAGAAATCTTATTTACTTTTTACTTTAGTGAGCGCAGGTCAACCACGTACGTTTATATCACACAATTACGAAGAAAACTTGTTTTCATGTAAAAAAAAATATGCACTACATCAACAAACATGTCCGTGTGTCATAAACATCAATTTTGGCACGAATTGCTTTGGAGGTTATGAGACCGTTACCCTTTTCGTTGCCCATCATCATTTAAGTGTCAATTGATTATGCACTGAAGTATTCCCATATTCCGGAGTATGTTGTAACGTGCAATTCCTTTCTTTTTATATGGCATCGTCTGAAGATAAGTTGATGCGTTATGGATATCATAATTGGCGATTCGTTTTTCGCAAATTCAACAAAGCAATTCAACTGACAACTAACAACATTCATTAGATGATACATCTTACAGTAAAGTCAATACTTTTCAATCATGCTGCCTATTAAAGTGACACTTACTAATAAGCAGTTGCTTTTTGAAAAGAAAATATTTGCTAGACCAATTAATTCCCCTATTATTCGTTTGCCCTTGTTTATGCGCCATGGATGTCTAGTATTATTTCTTACTTGTATCAATAATAGTGCAGAGTTTCTTTTGCATAGGCGTATTCGATGCTAATTGCAAACCTGCTTGTTCCATTGTTTAAGAGGCAACAGTCATTTCAGGCAAGTTCATAATGCTACCATGAACCATGAATGAACCATACTGTTTTGTGTTAGCAATAAACAGAAATAGGGAATTTAAATCTTATTCGAGAGCAGCCATGACTTCTCTTTCACCATTATGGTTTTCAGAATCCATCAACAAAACAACGGGGAAATATACAAAATGGTATCTCTACTGGAATGTGAAAAGCAGATTTAATCTCAGCCCTGACAAGTGACATGACACATGAAGTGCAAAGTCAAAATCGTTTTGCATTCCTAAAGTAAATTTTACCACGACTAATAACTTTTAAACAGCAGCTATATATACTAGACTATTTTATTTCAAACATACCTTCAACCTTGAAATTAAGACAATTTCACATTGATTGCTTCTTTGAAAGCGTATTTTTAAATTATGACCCCCTAAAGAAGGAATAAGTTAAATAAACGTATGAAGGTATAAAGCTACATGTGAAACAAGTATTGTATTAGAATTTGGAATGCATTTTAGTTCTTATAAATCCAGCCCATTACTCTTACGAATAATGTCACACATACTAATGTCGTACAAACAGCACAGTCATTAAAATTGGATGCGACGGAAGTATTCATTGCGTTTTCTGATTACCTACATATTTCCAGATGGATGTTCCATATTTTTACTTTCCTCTGTGTAATTTTTTAGGCAAATTTTACTGTCTTACAGCTTCATTTTCTAGGATAGACTGATATAGCACCAAACGCCAACTTCAATACTCTTTTAGTAGTCCACGAGTTACATTACAAAGGATCGCGTGTCACGGAAAAAATTTCTTTCGTAGACTCTTAATACTAAAAACTTAATACGTTTCACCGCCTATACTGAACAGTCAGCATTTAAATTAAGTTTGAATTTTCGTAAGTTGTATAATGAGTATGCCTTGTAGTAACATGTAGAAAGCAGTAATATGAACGAGTTAAAAACTTGAACATGGTATTTTATTTTGCGAATAAATCGCGAACAAATTCAGTATATACCCTTTCGCTGTCAGTTTTACGAAAAATGCTTTTCGTGGATTCGTTATGTATATTCTATCATCATAACCTTGTATAGAAAAGCAAACGGTATATAGGCATTCGGTTCACCATGTATTAGCTGTCACTTTCCAGTATCGAAAAAGAATTTCCTGTCATTCAGCTGCCACTTCACAAATTTGTCAACTGCGACCTTTTTGTTTGTAAAAAAACCTGGCTCCTTTTCAGCAGACTAGAGGACCGCAGTCTGAAAATGAAAGCCGTTGCATGCAGTGACAAAACATTACGTGTGGCTCAGTGATGCCTTCCTTGTTGTCACAAAATCTTCATATTGTTTCAGGTTGCCCATCCAAGACTTCTGTCCAGGAAATGGGATAATCTCCACGTGATAGTTCTACAGACGTTACTCTGATTGTTTTTTTTGCAATAAAGTCACATGAAATGACAATATTAAGTGCTTCGCTGATTAAGTGATTTAGCATAATTAATTCTCAAAGGATGTCCTTCATTCGAAATTAGAACTCAATCAAATTCGACTGTCTTTTATGCTTTACCATTTCATTAACTGACTTACATTTCGCGTTCTATTTGATTGACAGATTCCTATCTCGTGAATAATATGAAGAATTGCTACCGAAAACAATTCTAGTGTAATGTTTGTATACTTTTTTCCTTGAACTATGTAATCCTTCTAAGCATAATACTCGAATGGGGGAAAGTGAAAGTTGTACGAATTCCTCCCAGTTACAGAATTATAATTTCATGGAACAACGAGCAATTGCCTTGTCATGTGAAAGATTCAATGTATCAGCTAGTCTATACTACCACAAGTAATTTCTTACTTGTAACTGAGCATTTGGCATTTGGGGCCCAACGTTTGAACATAAATTTTTACAATCGATTGAAAAAGTAGCCTGTGATTTAAAAAAGCTCTATATTCAATATTATGAACTTTAAATTCAATAATCTCAGATATAAGTAGCAAGTGCATTGTCCTCGATTCCAAGGTACGTATACGATATATGTAATTTAAAAAATATTGATTAAACGGTTAGTCATGTAATTTTAAAAATCAACAGAAGCTTGTAAATCGTAATATAGCGTGGTGAAACAATACAAAACTGAATTATAAAACTAGAGTAAAACTGCGTAAACTTTTACTTTTCATCCTCACCTCAGGTATAGATGTTACTTAAAACAATAATACAAATCATCTTAAACGATTTAAATCATAGCAAAAGTTATGATAAACATATTTGGTACATGTATATAACCAAAAAAACCCATGCACGGCCACTAGTTACAAATCTTATAATTAGTAATAAGAATTGGTACAAACCGTTACTTCCCATTGTCTAAGGCATTGAAATATGGAAAAGAATATTATTTATGCATTACATTATTACA
Source organism: Orchesella villosa (assembly GCA_036850725.1). Classification (NCBI taxonomy): domain Eukaryota; kingdom Metazoa; phylum Arthropoda; class Collembola; order Entomobryomorpha; family Orchesellidae; genus Orchesella; species Orchesella villosa. The sequence continues at coordinate 10,663 of JAANSM010002346.1, forward strand.
TATGCCTGTATATCCAAAAACGGAATATTTTTCTTTCTTTCTTTGATTTGGTGAAAGAAAACTAAGGCATTCAAGGCTAAAACCCAAACATTGGTCAATACTATGTGATCGCGATAACCAATAAATTCTGAAGAACATGAATATTGCACGATTATCTTATCGCTGGTCGCCGGCCAACACCGTACAGCTGAGTTGACCCATGAATTTGTCCATGGATAGCTAAACTGAAAATATTATTATAAGAAGTCTTCCTAGTATAAAGTATAAAGTAGATTTGCAGTATTTTGTGTAATATCCATGTATGAATTTGTATGTATTACATACCAATACCTACACTTGGGTGCGCAGAAAGCTGTATAGAATTGGAGTAGTGCTCCAATATGTAATACACATAACATCGCATACATTTTACAATCCAATTGTTCTGACTTTTACTCAGAGACACATTGAACATTCATGGAATTCTTTCCTAATGGAAATAGTAATCCAATACCGGAATATAAACATCAAGGTTTCCAAAACCAAGAATATGTGAATATCTAAAAGCACGCATATATTCTCATGTAGTTTCTGCACTCCTTCTAGGTATTCGGGTTTAGTTTATTGAGCCAAGGCAGTGAAAGGCATTAGGTTAAGCTTTATGCAAGCGCAATCAGAAGCCTGAGAATTTAAATTACGCAATGCCAAGTCCTTAGAAATACCTGCTGACGTATTACATATTATTAACTAGAATTAACGAAGTGTAAAAATCACGTTTCTTGTCATGCTCAACCTTGTGCCTGAATAACAGTAATTTTCACCATTTTTGCCCATTTATGGAAGACAACTGGAACAATATATTTAATCATTTCTCTGCACAACGAATTAGGAGCCAAGTCGTTCAGTTAGATTGCAGTCTGCTGATATACAGGGTGCAATGACGGAAGTTGTCCTCAAACTGATGCAATTTCATTACAGCGACATTATAAAGTTTCTAATACTGTGAATCATGCACTTCAGTTAACCAATGTCTGTTTAACTGTCTAAAAATAGGCTAGACTCAATTTAAGTGAGTGTTAATTCTAGAAAAGGAGTGCTGCTGTGACTAATTTAGGGTAAAACTACTAATTACTGCTGCAAGTGGAGTGTATAATTCTTAAGGTTGAGCTGTTGTTCTTAGGCTCACAGAGCCAAAGCAATGTAAGAAAATATACAACCTCAAAAATACTTCTGTATAAAAAGCTTGCAGAAACATTTATAATGGCAAAATCGAATTAAAAAATAGTAATCAAACATGAACATCATATATCGAATAAAAATTACATTAGCGACTGTTTCATTTGCTCTTCAATTGCAAATGCTACATTACTTGAACTCAGAAGAATGACTAATTTTTGCCCCAGTTTTCATTATACAAGTAGGAGCTATTCTGCAACGTAAGTAGAAGGGCAAAGAATGACATTAAGGTCCAATTGGCTATCATTTGAGCAAATATTAAATATTAAAATCAATTTCGGAAAATACATTCACTAACGAAGAATTTTCCCGATTTTGCTGTTCGACAGAGTAATAAAATCATGGGCTTAGTCAGACCACTCGACAAGGATGTCACATTTGGGGCATCGTGACACTCTAAAAATTCAGAAGGATGTCACTTTCCAACAATGGTTAGGTTAGATTCTTCAGCTGTGAATATTACCCCAATCAATACTCTACAATCGTCAAGAACTGATTCAGAAGGAATCGAAGTGCTGCCCCCATGGAAATCATGGACAAGAAAATGTTTCTGCAATTATGTGCCACAAAACAAATTGTCGACTGTGATACACCACCTCTCCAAGTTTTAAAGCTTGGAGCAGACTAAATTCTTACACTCAGCAGTACCTGAAAACGAACTTGATACTTCGTGGTTGAGTCTTCCAAAAACTTTTGACCTGATATATTTCTTGTCGTTAATAATGACGATGAATTCTAAGCGAAAGTCGACGTTTTGTGCTGTATGAACTTGAAGTGACGTGCAATTGTGAGATTGAAAATGGGCGACACTACAAAAAAGCGATTCTCAATTTATTTTATTCATCTAAGAAAAAAGTATATCGCATACGGCGTTGGTATCCTGGTAGGCCTTTCACTACTAGCTGTAGCTGACGCTGCGAAAGCCGCCACCGGATTCACAGTCGGTCAACCTGTCAAGGAATACGAGGTTATTCATGAGGATGTATTTTGCGAAAAACTGGAGAAAAAGGGTAAATAAAGATGAAAGAATATATGCATTCTTTTATATTCATTGGCTGAAAAAATGTGATTGACATTTTCCTAAATGTTCTTATTGGCTTTAATGTACGTTTCAGTCCGTCAATGCTCCAGACTCAATTCAAATCATTTGAAATTCTACTTCAGTCTATTTGCTGCAATAGCTTGGGGCGCAGCAGTGAGAACTGTAATCAATACATTTGAGCTTAGCATTCCTTACACGGTTGTGTTAACAATCACGGGTCTCGTCATTGGAATGGGTTCTCGAGTTAGCTCCGCCTTTTGCACCAGTTGGAGCATGTACACCAAGTTTGCTAGGTGGATAAGATAATGTCAAATTATGATTACTTAATATTGTTTTACTACTACTTAGTCTACCCAGACGATGTTTAAAACTGAGCAATAACGATAAACGATTATGGATTTTTTTGTAGAACTCCCCCAGAAATAATTTTGTACGTGTTTTTACCCGTGCTTCTATTTGAGTCAGCCTTTTCCATGAAATCTCACGTCTTTGTCAGGAGTTCCATGCAGGTATGTCAAGTTTTTCTAAATAATGAACTGTCGGTTAAAAGCCGTAATTAAGGACACGACTTGATTTTTTCAGATTTTAATCGTAGCTCTTCCAGGAATGGCCTTCACTGCCTTTATGACAGCGTAAAATACTAGTCTAAAATACTAAAATAGTCTATAAAAGTGACAAATGCTTACACAAATTGTTTACCCTTAATTAGGCTGGGCTGTCAGCAATTTATGACTGAGTATGGGTGGACGTTTAATCAAGCTAGTTTGTTTGGAGCGATAGTCAGTGCCACAGGTAAGAAACATGATTGCTTTGCACTCATCGAAGGAACAGCCCATATGAAGATATGTCTGAAATTTCCCATCAATTTTGTAGATCCAGTTGCAGTCGTGGCTATACTTCGCGAATCAGGAACCTCTGAAATGTTGAGTGTTATGATTGAAGGAGAATCCTTACTGAATGACGGAGTTGCAATTTTGATGTACGAAATTTTTAAAGAAATCGTTGAAAAGCCAGATGAAATGGGCGATCATACTGCAGATATTGCTCTGAAGTTTGTGAGAATCACGATTGGAGGTTAGAACATTTTCCAAGGTTAAGAGGTGGAAATGTACAGAAAAAAAATTGCAATTAATTCAAACATTTACTTACACAGGGCCAACATTTGGATACATTATGGCTAAGATTACTATCTTTTGTCTTGGATCAATTTTCAATGATGCTGCGACGGAAATAACAATTACTCTTGTGTCTGCCTACATGACATACTTTGTTGGGGAATTCTATCTTCGTATGCTGATCACAAATAACGATATTACTTAGAACTTCGAATAATATGCATACATTGAAGATTTAAAGTCTAATGTGTTTGCGATTTCCTTAGATGTTAGTGGGGTAATGGCTGTTGTCATTCTTGGTGTAACAATTAGTGCTGAGAGTACAGCAATATCACCCGAAGTTGTTCACATTGTTCACCAATTTTGGCAAATGATGAGCTTCCTCGCAAACACAGTTCTCTTTGTTATTCTTGGAATAGTCATTTCAGAAACAGCAATTAACAGCTATGAGACGTCAGATGGATACTACGCAATATGGCTTTACTTTACGCTTAATATTATAAGGTAAATTACCTTTACTTGCACACAATTCGCGTATGTTTCTATTTAAATCCAAATTCTAATCTATCTACTTTGAAGATTTTTGATGCTGATTTTACTGAGTCCACTACTCAGCCGTGTCGGTTACGGTATAGAGTGGAGAAATCTGCTAGTTATGATGTGGGGTAAGTCATTTTATTCTCACGAATTCGATTTTTCATACTCTTAATTTCTTAAAGCTTTAAGGGTTTAAGCCAAGCAGAAGAAAAAGAAAGCATATTGCGATTTATGTTTAAGGTGGGCTTCGAGGTGCCGTAGGCATCTGTTTAGCTCTGGAAGTCTTCCGAAACAAGAAGCTGTGCATGTACAAGAAAATTGGACCTAAAGTATGTTGGGTTTTTGCATTTTCCATATCACACAATTAAGCATCGGATTTTCATACATCTTCTCGTTTTAGTTTTTACTTCAAACTGCTGCTGTTGTTATCCTCACCCTTATAATAAATGGTTCAACCACAAAATCCTTACTGGACAGTCTTGGAATCACCACATTGTCAATTGGGAAACTGCAGGATATGGCAAATGCAGTGAAGAACATAAGTTCATCTCGCTTACGATCTATCGCTGTGATGAAACACGATCGATTTTTAGCTGATAGCAATTGGGAGATTGTTCACAAGTATACTATAATTTAATTAATACATATATTATAACGCTGCCAAATCTGCTTTTCATTTATTTCCTGAAATTCATTCCAGATTCACACATTTGAAAGACCCTTATGCTAAGAAGCACAAAGCTCATGATGAAAAAACAAGAAAGCTGCT
>JAANSM010002347.1:0-15332 GCA_036850725.1 Orchesella villosa
TTATATACCGCGCTGTTAAATTGATTGAAAATTAATAAAGTTTGGTCGCGGAGTCTTGTTAGAGCTGAGGCTATAAGACGAGACTAACTCCGCATTTACTATTTACTATCTTGAGAAAATTAATTAATAAAATCGAATAATTATCTGTTTGCTAACATAGCTACCTTCTTCTGGTTTGAAGAATCAACGCATATTCAGGGGTGGGGTCCAGTGTATGTTTACCTCGGTTTGGCATCAACTCTTCCAAGAAACTTACATCGCCTCCAGTCACTCCTCCTTTTAATCAGACACCTTTCATACTTTCACTGCTCTCCCACGATACACGATTATGTGCACAGGCGGAAGCTTCGTTGGAATAAATAGGGACATCATGGCAATTATATTTAAAGTTCATCCGCCATTTGTGATACTCGAAAATTATTTATTTTGAGAGTTAAAAGGGTCCATTTTATACATCTTGACACATCAGATGCAATATGAGTACACAACTTCAGGTTAGTACAAATAAAACACTTGAATTATAATTATCAACACTAAAATTTTTCCTCTGTATTGCTTGAGTAATTGCTAAAAGTATTGGCCAGGCTTGAAATTGAAAGTCATGAACTTAGGCTCGCTACTTTCGTAGATATTCATTTCTTCAATATAACATAGCATAAATCCCATGAAAATATTCGAGGTACAAAAAAAGTAGTGGCTACCCTCGAGTGCAGATGACTTGAGACTAGGAAATAGCTACCTCACTTATTTGAAGGAATATCGGAAACGTCAATTTAATATTCGAGGCTTCACTCTGGGAAAAACAAAATTCAATTAAAACTTACGCAACGATTGTCAGTTTTCAGAAACAGATGGATGGATTACAACCGACACTCCCCAGAAACTGTCAAGGAATTCAACATTTAATAATTTTCAGTCCCAGTTTATAATGATGTTTTAATACCGCGATGATCATCATTCATTATATAAGCTTATTTATAAAAAAAGAAATTTAAATAACGCAACAATAAAACATGTTCATAGTATTTATAATGAGCACTAGTGTAGGATTACATACGAGTATGAGCTAAAAAGTTTTGATAGTGGTGATGTTAGAGAGTAAAGTTGTTGATTACTTTGGTATTCCAGGGCGTTAGAGAAAGCTAAATGAAAAGAATTTGAAGTTCCGACAACGCCATACATCAATACGCTCGAAATTTGGCACAAAGAAGAAAAGGTATTTCATTACTTATTGACGTCAATCTATCATAAGAACTTGCTATTCCTTATCGTTTTGCTTTGTGCCGGAAGGTTTAGTTTTCCTTTTCATTGTCTAAGAAAGTATTCAATCACTTATCTGCCAACTTCACCCGTGCACGTACGAATCGACATACATTCAACGCTTCCTCCATTTTCTTTCTATATCCACCCAATTAAAAGTTGCTCGTTGTTTCGAGCTTATATTTTATTATCAATTCTGGTTGGTTTGCAATTTAGAGCAACAAAGATGCCTTCCTGGCCCTCATAAATCTTTTTACAGTGTACTGCCTATTGGTGGCACTAGTTTAAGCGGCCATTTTACCTTTTAAGATAACTCGTGAATGTGTCCAACCTTCAAATTTTGCAATTACAGCACCTATTTCCGACATTTCAAACATTGTAAAATCTAAGCACACAAGCAAACGTCAAAATTTCGAATACTTAGAAGTAACTATGTTTCAAAAACACCTGTCAGAGGGATACGCTTGTTAAGTTATTAGTACAAATGTACAGGAAATGTCAATTTTATGCTAGTTACATGACGCAAATAATGCCAAAGACTTGAAACATTAATTACTATAATTGCTTAGCAATATAATATTGTCATTGCTACATTTCCCTGTCCTTTTAATTTTATAAATTGAATAAGATTTCTCTGATACATCAAACCAATTCCCAATTATTGGCATTTCAAATGCTTGCTTTTCTACCGTGACTTGCACCTGTACATTAATTACTTCTGCATGCAAACATTCTTGCTTGCAATTACACGATATAGAAATTTTATAATAATTACTTCTATACCTTCATTCACAAAAGCACAATTAAGTATAGGGGATTCTCGCACCAAACACGATATTCGAAATTGCCAATCGTCAAAATTACAGCTAATATCGCGAATTAATGTCAAGTAACTAATCAAATATCAACGATACCTCACTTTCTGGGCTGGCCTTGTTTGTATTTGACAATCGCACACTAGGTATTGTTTTATTAAATACAGAGCTTCGAAAGGTACTTTGGAAATGTAAAAGGTACAGGTGCAAGGCATTTTTCTAAAATGTTTAAGGTATCAGGTAAAGGTATCAGGTATTTTTGAATTTTCATAAGGTATCAGGTACTCAAATTTGTGATTTAAGTAGCTAAACTTTGGATTTGTTACCAATTGTAGTAAAAAATGGGCATGCAGAATGAACTGTAATATAAATGTTAACACAAAAATGCTTCTGCAGACAAATTATTGCTGACTATAACAATTAAACGACTTAAAAATTTGAGATACTTTCTTCATAAGGTATCAGGTCAATGTAAAAGATATTTTTAACTTTCAGCCAGGTATCAGGTACTGGTAAAAGATATTTCTAATTTCGTTCAGATAGTAGGGAAAGGTATCAGGTATTCTAGGATTTTTTAAGGTATCAGGTACATGTATTAGGTATCACCTGATACCTATACCTTGTACCTTCATACCTTAAAGGTATCAGGTATCCAAGCTCTGATTAAATATAAACCTGCACGACAACTTTTGTGCAAAGTACTGTCACTGACAATCTTATTTTAAATTGGACATGCACTATCCCTCCCATTAAAAATAATACAAACTCAATGCTTTTTTACCCGTATGAAACGTGCTCAATAAATTATGGAGGATAAGTTGTAAGTAAAAGGTAACTAACAGTTTCCACTTTAGCAAATGAATAGTATCATTTTTATCCAAATGTACATTAATGGTAAAAAATTAAGAAGGAACAACATTTTATTTTCAAATGAATGAACGTTTTTTATGGGCGTTCCGTAAAATGCACTAAAATATTTTTCATTAATTATCTTGGCTTTACACGAATATTTGCAAAAAATTATCCAATTTTAGTAATCTATTTAAAGTATATTTGCAAGTCCATTTGCATTGGATCCGCTCCCATTTATAAACTTACATAAAATAAAATAGTAATATAGTGAGATCCGGTCGTCATTTCTACCAAACCGCTTAAAGAAGCAACATGAAATATTCAAAGTCCAGCGTCCCTAGCAAAATATTTGCGTCAAGGGTTAAATGGGCTCTTTTTTTAGGCCAAATATTTGGGGTCGTTCCTTTATCCGGAATTGGAAACTGGCACCTTGACAACAAACTTCGACTAAGGTAAGTTGATTAAATTTTGTAATGTCTAATAAGGTGTTTCTGACAAAATGCCACATATTCCTGTATCACAGGTTCCTTAGTTTTCCTGCTTTGTGCACAATTCTCTTGTCTACAGCAGCTTTTGTTAATTTTGTTCACTACGCTAAATTAAGTCTACTGTCATCCCTCGCCGCTATTCAAGACAACGCTGTCGGGTTACCAGGAAAGTTGTCAACATTCATGTACTTAAGTTACACATTCTCCGTCCTTTTCATCCACTTATATTTTCTACTTACTTCCAGAAAACTTTGCACCTTGCTCCACGACTGGTATCGTGTTACAATGGACAAAGTAGACAAACTTTTATGTATTGGGGAAAAGTATTCGGAAAGTCAATCAATTTTTGCAGCAGTTGTCATTTTGGTGATTGCAATAATTGAAAATACGCTTTATGACATAAAAATGATTCAGTATCATAAAAGTTTGACAGAAAACGATTCATTTTCTGAGAGATATTGTCGCCACACAGGAGGTGCCCTTGCCACTTTGTTCACTTGTAAACATCCCATCCTTACGATTATTTTTATCCTGTTGGACAAAAGCTGTATGTTTGCGTGGAATTTCGGGGATATTTTCATGATAGTTTTCTCACGATTGTCCGCAAATCAATTACATATTCTCCGATTATATATTAACCAAATATCTGGAATGAAAGGAAAAGGGTTTTTTGTAAAAGGAAAAGAAATCCGACAAACGTACATTGAATTGCATGATGTTATTGGAAGGGCTGCCGATTATATTACTCCACTTCTGCTGCTTTGCTATGGCCGTAACATTTACCATGTTATTGTGACTGTAAGTATTATTGCTTAGGCTTTAATTTTTTACGCAATATTTTGTGATATACAGCAAACGTTTCTAATTGCTCTCTCAGATTTTTCTGGTATTAAGCGGACAACCAACAGAATCGTCACTGCAAATTTATGCGTCTCTCATCCATTTAACTATGAGAGTATCACTAGTTACCTTTTACGCATCCGAAATTCATTATGCATCATTACTTCTTTGTCAATCGATCCAGAAAAGCCCCAATGAATTTTATGATATCTCGGTAAAATTAATACTAATCAGATTGAAATTTGATTATTTCCTAGGTGTGAATTCATTGGTAATTCAATTCTGAATATGCTTTACAGATGAAACGTTTGGAAACGTTCATTATTACTAACCCAACATGCGTGTCCCTCTTTGGAACTATGCGCATCACAAGAAATTTCTTTACTTCAATTATCAGCTTTATTTTTACAACGGAAATCATTTTACTTCAAAGCATGGCTACATCGACAAGCAACACGACACATATTGTTTAATAATTTTCTATTTAGGAGAATAGCATAAATGGTGAATTTTCAATTTTGATGTTATTGTGGACTAACGATAAGTAAACACTTATACTTACGCCTTCGTCGGCAGTATTTATAAGGCTTTCCTTCATCTAAAACACTCGGTTGCTAATCTAATATCATTTGCTAAGTTTCCAGGATTGACAAAAAACTTAATTTTTGTTAGATGGATTGAAAGCAGCACTTTAATTATTTTTTCAATTATAAATGGAATCAGCATGCAATTCTAACTCCGTACTTATGCAGCTGTGTGTACCTGCTACGTGGAGAAGGTAAGCTTGGAGAAGAGATAAGAATTTCTATCCATCATGAATGTCGTCTCCAATACTATATAATATGACACTATATTTCTTTTCTGATTATAATATATTAATAAAATGTATATTATTATATCTACACAATTATACTATACGACTACGCTCAACCTCCGACCTAAGGGCGACAGTCACAAAGAGAAACTCTTCTAGCTTCCTCCTCTACTCACCTATTCTTTAAGAATATGCTCTATTTTATATTTACTTTACCATGAAACCACTCTAAATACCCGGTACATACCGGTACATACCCGGTACTGATAGATTTCGAGCATGATGGATACCATTGCAAGAGTGTAAAAACGATGGATCCATGTGTTCTTTCTTGTTTCTTTGTCGGACAGGGTGGACATACGTTTTGTTGAAGGATTCCATTTTAACAAAACATTCTTGTTTGCATATTCCTTCAAGCAAATTATTTTGAACAAGGGTTCTATATCCTGCATCACTTTGAATACGGAACGCATTCTCTCCATAATGATATTTCCTAAACGGTGTTGGCGTGTAAGTGAACGAAATTGTTATCTAAGACACCATATTGTTCTGACAATCTGTGGAAATATTGTTTTTTTTTGGATGAGATGCCACAGCGTTGTAAACCATTTGTTCAGGCATTCAGTTTTAGCACATATTTTCAACATATATTTTCTGGCAAATGGGGTGATCGTTCGTTATAACAATTCGCTTTTGAAAATGCCAGCATAAAGGAAAGACACATTGATTGGAGGTTAATAATTTCGTCAGTCTAGCAGCACGCATTTAAACCCTGGACTTGAATGGTTTCCCAAAAGGACTAATTATTCTTAAAAACAGTTCTAGATTCAGCATTATATTAAATAAGAGAATTTCTAGTTTTTGTGATGATAGGTCCTAAACAATGTCGGCTTTTGCAGCACATCGTATTGATTGAGACGAATTTTTTCACGCATAGAGCGTTTGCAAGCTTTTGTGCAATTTAGCAGAGCAAACCTTTCATTCCCAAAATATCTGTTGTAACACCATTATTTGATTAATTGTGTTTTTGTTGTGTAAATTTGATGATATAGTGTAAACCTAATCCGTTATTTAGAAAATGTCGGCATTTTATTAAAACTACGTTGTTTAATTGCGCTAGTACTAGTCCTTATTGAACCACTGAGACTATTTAGGTTAATTATTAACACTTTCGTCAAGTAGAAGATTAGTCGGTACCTATGGCTTTACTTTGACATAAATCATCAAGTCACCTACTGAATACTTGACAGTTTTTTTTAATTCAGTTAATGCACGACAAATTTTTTTTAGAAATATTGGTTTGACAAATTACATGCACGTGAAGCCTTTCTATCCAACAGCATGTCTAACTTGCATAGAAAGTCAGCCAGTTAAATTTTTCGTGGTTACTGATCTTCACTATACTACACGTGAGACTGCTTGCGTGCACTAGAAGATTATCACTGAAAAAATCAGGTTCATGGAAACCGCTAAGGTATACTTCAGACGTAAAATTGAATCTTACATTTACTCATATCCGGTAGAAATCAATGAGTAAAATTGAACAATTATTTGTTAGCTTTCAAAGCGTCCCTCTTGAATTTTGACGCATCAACCCACATTGATGGGTGTAGGCCAGTGAATTTTCACCGTCGGTTTGGCATCACCTCTTCCGAGAACTCTACACATCGCCTCCAGGTCTCCTATCCTATTAAGACACCTTCGATATGTAATCACCTCTCTCAGCATTTTAGTACACTTTTCTTTCGCTTAAAGTCAATATTAAGCAGAATGCTTGTGAATTGGAAGTATCCCATAAGGCAAGTTTTTGATTTAGAACCTATTCACAAACTTTGGAAGTTAGCATTTAAGAGTGAAGCTTAATTTTACCATGCCTCTCATATAAGTTCATAAATGGTAGTTTACTAGTAATAATTTAAAAGTGTTAGGGAGTTAGCCAGGTGCAACACTTGAGGTTAGTATAAGTAAAACACTTCGCATGAGATTATTTGAGCAACAGAAAATGAGTAGCTATCTCGAGCGCACAAGTCTTGAGAGTAAATAATAACTACTACACTTTTTAAAAGCAATGTCAATTGAATATTCGGGATTTCCCAATCGCAAAATCAAACTTCATTTGGGTTACGGTTGTCAGTCTACAGAAACTCGTGGCTGGGTTGTTGAAATTCTAGATTTAATCATTATCAGTCCAATAAAGTATCAACGTCAATATATGTGACAGTAATAGCGACTATTTAAAGTGAATTCCAATAACATTAGAGATTTTAAAGTTTAACATGTTTGAAAATGCGGTTCAAAGTTTTTAGGTATACTAGCAATTTTAGACAAAAACTATCTGAAGTATGGTGGCTGGACGCCGTTGAAATCCGGCACTGCCTAAAAATAACATGTGCACTGCCTGTATCCTGTAGCTGTTCTCAATAGAAACAAACTTAATTAACACAATTATTGCATGTGTTAACAACAGTTATTATGGGCACGGGTATAGGATTAGTTACGAACATTACGAACGAACGAGTTTTGAAATTCGAGAGTAGAGATGTTGATTGCAATCCAGACTATGTGCTTATGATAACTATTTGAAAATATTTACGGGCTACGAGAACGCAATACACCATATATACGAGGATTTTTTCAACAAAGACAAGGTTATTTCCGTACTAATCGTAAGAAATATCATTCCATCACAAGAACTTGCTATTCGTTATTGTACTTCTTTTTTGCGGAAGCTTCTTCCTCTTCCTTGTCTTTGAAGGTATTCAATCACTTCTGTACAAATAAAACTCTTGAATTGAATAAATGAATTCTTGATGGTTTGAAATTTAGAGCATCAGGATCTCCTTCTGGCCATAAAATTCTTTTCTAATGTGTATTTTCTTCCTAGTGGCACTAGTTTATGCGGGTACTTCCAATACTCTTTAGGATTACTTTTGTATGTATCTAGCCTTCACGTTTGCCCTTCCATAACCAATTTTCGGCATTTGGAACACTGCGTCGAGGTGTTAAGCCCAAACAATTTTCAGAATTCATAATACCTATATGTAAATGTTCCGAAAACCTACCTGCCAGAGGGGCACGTGTGTTAAGGTATCAGCACGAATCGGCAATGTCATTTTGTGCTAGTTATTAAGCGAAAATAATGTCAAAGTTTTGAAAAACTACTAACAAAAGCCTATTAAATATAATATTGTGTTTGTTAAATTTCCCTGCCTTTTAACCATAAATTCACTAAGATTTCTCCGATACATTACTATAACTCCCAATTATTGTCATATTATATTTGCTGTTCTACCATAACTCGGGTCTGATATATGTTCAGTAATTACGTGCATGCAAACATTGTTTCGCTCAACTACACAATTGTTTCTCTTTGACAGAATAAATCATGTATGACAAGTACTTTTGCCTGAATTCACAACCCTAAATTATAATAGAAGCATAAACCCGCTACAAGATACTCAAAATCGACATGATTTTATAATTATTTAAAGGATAGTTATAACAGATTAACGTCTTAAAAGGTATTGTTGACAAAGGTTTAGGAAGTCTAAAATAATGTGGTAACCATATATATGTGATGTTCTATCAGAGGTAGTTAAGTAAAACCCTGGTTTTAATCACTAAAACGTTGCATTACTAAAACTCTGGGTTGTTTACATTACTAAAATATAGAAATGACAGGCCATTTAATTATAAATTCGTCATTTTTTTAACTTTTGAAATTGCTATAAAATTTAGAGTCGGACGTAATGAATGCCTCCAAATGTTTCCAAGCGTATGGTCAGTCCATTAGTAACAACCGCTTGCTGCAATCGCCAGCAATCAAGTATTATGAGAGTTTTTAGATCACCTCCATAAATACAGAAAATAAGGGTGCATGAATTTCTGTGTATTAAAACCTTCTCTAGAACCAAACATTAATATTTAAATATGGTTAATTTGGCGTGATGAAGCTAAAATTAGATAAGATAGTACAGCCTATTTAAACACAATATCAAACTTTTCCATAATCATTAGTTATTTCAGCTCAAAATAATTTTCCTTTGCTTCGTTCTTCAAATAAAATAAAACACATCATACAACTTTAGAGGAACTTATTAAACTGCCGCCGACAAAAAGCAACCAAATTGGCTAGGATTGGTTAAGAATTGCCTTACTCGTAGTGGGGTATTAGACGACTCTAATTTAGATAACCTTCTCCTGGGAAACAAGCGTCAGCTTCATCGGTACTGCCGTCGTAACTTGCAGAACTAAATGGATGGAAGAGGACCTTGAGCGTTTAGACAATAACTCCACTTATAGCCCCATCTATGGACGGATGAAGCATAATTCCAATCGGGAGGGATACCTTAAGTATCCGATATATATCCACAAGTAGAGAATCTATGCACAGTTGCGACTGCAGCCGGATCGTATAAGCATCCTGAATCTCTACATCAATCGACACAAAATTATATTTAATTCTAATCACTACTGCTCTATTTGTAGCGTTAAAGATAATGATGATCTTTTTCATGTTTTCTGTAAGTGTATGATTTACCAACCACTACGATTAGCATACCACATTTTTAAAAGTCACAAAGTTACCAATCGATGTTTTTTTCACGAGTTCTTCCGTAGGTACGACTATCATGCTATTCATGAAACTTGCGTCTTTATACGTTATGCCATGTACCTACCTACGTAGCTTCGGTCTAAATGAATGATTGAACTTTTTGTTTACCAGCATGCAATGCCCAGATATACCCTCCCAAAGTAACGAAGAGTCACCTAGAATATGGCTCCTCGTAAGATATGTTTCTATAAATAATTTGCTTTTGTCACACGTATATTTCTATCATTATGTCTACATTGTGTGTGGGCCACAGGTCTGCTATAATGCAATAAAAACCAACAAACTAACTAACTTTTCATTCAGCCCACGATTTTCGAAATTGCCACTCGTCAAAATTACAGCGGATATCGCAAATTAATGTCAACTAACTAACCAAAATGTCAACGATACTTCACTTTCTGGGCTCGCCTTGTTTGTTTTTGTCAATTGCACGAGTATATTATTTTTAAGGCGTTCCTTAAAATGCAGCGAAATATTTGACTTCAATCATCTTGGCTTTACACGAATATGGCTTTAACACCAATCCAATTTTTAGTAACTTATTTCAAGTATTTGCAATTGCATTTTTCATTGGAGCTGTTCCCATTCACCAACTAACATAAAATAGAGTGGTAATGTAGTGAGATCCGATCGTCATTTCTACCAAACACTGCAAAGATACAACATGAAATATTCAAAGTCCAGCGTCCCCAGCAAAATATTTGCATCAAGGATAAAATGGGCCCTTTATTTAGGCCAAATATTTGGGGTCGTTCCTTTATCTGGAATTGGAAACTGGCACGTTGACAACAAACTTCGATTAAGGTAAGTTGATTAAATTTTGTGGTGTCTTACTAACATGTTTAGGACCCAATGCCACGTATTGCTGTATCACAGGTTCCGCAGTTTTCCTGCTTTGTACACAATTCTCTTGTCGACAGCAGCCTTTGCGAATTTTGTTCACTTCTCCAGGTTAAGCCTACTAACATCCCTTGCCGCTATTCAAGACAACACTGTCGGGTTACCTGGAAAGTTGTCAACATTCATGTACTTAAGTTACACATTCTCCATCTTTTTCATCCACTTATATTTCCTAGTTACTTCCAGAAAACTTTGCGCCTTGCTTCAGGAATGGTATCGTGTTACAATTGACAAAGTAGATATTAAACTTGTGTGTACTGGGGAAAAGTGCTTGGAATGCCAATCAATTTTTGCAGCAGTTGTCATTTTGATGATTGCAATCATTGAAAATACACTTTATGACATTAAAATGATTCAGTATCAAAATAGTTTTGCAGAAAACGCATCATTACCTGAGAGGTACTGTCGCCACACAGGAGGTGCCCTTGCGACTTTGTTTTCATGCAAACATCCCATCTTTACGATTGTTTTTACCTTGATGGACAAAAGCTGCATGCTTGTGTGGAATTTTGGGGATATTTTCATGATTGTATTATCTCGATTGTCAGCACAGCATTTACATATTCTCCGATTATATATCAACCAAATATCTGGAATAAAAGGAAAAGGGTTTTTTGTAAAGGGAAAAGAAATCCGACAAACGTACATTGACTTGCATGATGTTATTGGGAGGGCTGCCGATTATATTACTCCACTTCTGCTGCTTTGCTATGGCCGTAACATTTACCATGTTATTGTGACTGTAAGTCTTATCGCTTAAGTTCTTTTGTATACAACTTTTTGTGATATACGGCAAACGTTTCTAACAACTCTTTCAGATTTTTCTGGTCTTAAGCGGGCAGCCCACTGAATCGCCACTTCAAATTTATGCGTCTCTCATCCATTTAACTATGAGAGTATCGCTGGTTACCTTTTACGCATCCGAAATTCATCATGCATCTGCACTTCTTTGTCAATCGATTCAGAAAAGTTCTAATGAATTTTATGATATCTCGGTAAAATATTGTCAATCAGCTTTAAATTTGATGCACGCAGTAATAGATTCACTGGTATTTTAATTCTGAATGTATTTTACAGATGAAACGTTTGGAAACGTTCGTTATTACTAACCCCATATGCGTGTCTCTCTTTGGAACTATGCGCATCACAAGAAATTTCTTCACTTCAATTATCAGCTTTATTTTTACAACGGAAATCATTTTACTTCAAAGCATGGCTACATCGACAAACAATACAGTCGTCTAATTTTTATAAGTTACTATTTGGTAGATTAGCATAAAGGGTGAACATCAACGATAAATTGTCGATTATAAATTCAATTGCAATGTTATTGCGGACTATGTAAACACTTATGCTACTGCCTCTGTCTGCTTTATTTACAATGATTTACTATATCTGAAACACTCGGTTGTCAATATCATTTGTAAAGATTCAGGTATTGACAAAAAATAATTGAATTTTTGATTAGATACATTTAAAGCAGAAGTTTGATTATTTCTGCACCGTTTAATGCAGGAATCACCATCACCAAGCAATTGTAACTCCATTTGCGTAACTGTGTAACTGCTACATTATATTATCATTATATTTTCCTCATAGTTATAATCTATTATGATATATTTAATGAAATGTATATACCTACATTATACGACTACTCGCATCAACCTCCGACCCAAGGGTGGCAGTTACAAGAAGAAACTTTTCTAGCTTCCGTTTCTAATCATCAGTTCCCTAACAATTTACTGTAAGTTTGTATTTATTTTACGAAAAATACTACTGGCAAGTTTTTTATATATTTATTTGAGCTTATCATTTACTCTCAAAGTTTAGCCTTTCTGCTTATTCTAACATTCTATTTTATGTCGCTTTCATAATAAATTGCAACTTAATTTTTACTATTTTTATAAAGTTCGCTACCAATCTACACGTATTCTGTGCTGGACATATGTAAGTTTTTATGTCAAAGGCTTTTAACTCGACTAACAAGTTAGACACTACAACCACAAAGTTAGAGCTCATATAAAGTAGAAAACAGAATTGCAGATATCGTCTGCATTTTAATTCAAAATCCGGAAATTAATTTAAATGTGTTATACAAATAATTCATCACCCCTTCTTCCTTGAAAGTCTGTACTAAAGTGCAATAACCTTGCCAATTTTACCCTTGGTGAAAGTTCTAATAATATATATGTCTCACTTGCACGCTCATCTCATCAGAATTTGTAATGTCTATATAACACAGAGAAGAGAGAGAGATGAGTTTTATTCTGTATGCTGAGGACTGAATTGGCTATAGCAAACGCGTAGCTCCTCACAGAATTTCTATGTGAATTTCCGCATCAAGAGAGACTATACCTGTTTCATATCATTTGGACTATTGAAAAAATCCGCACATTAAAAAACATCAAAAGAAATTCGTTAACATGAATGCATTCATTTTGTCGTGTAGCCCAAAGACACTGACAATAACGCGTGTAGACGAGCCAACTTTATATCAAATGAGAAATAATTGCGTGTCTGGCTTTGAAAGGTAAAAATTAAGAATGGGTTTGATGATATCTCATTTATATATTCCATCAAGACTATGTTAATCACTTATGGTGAAAGAGTGAAAGTGGCTTAACGAGAAATTTCAGTTTTTATTATATTTCTATTTACATGGAAATAAATAAGTTAATACTATTTCGTAGAAACTTCGGCAAAATTCAAATGGGAATGATGGGATGACTGATAATCTGACTAAATGCTTTAAATATTTAGCCCTGGGACAAAGTTCTAGAAGTTTTGTGATTGTGATTACAACATTTTTCCACATTGCTTGATTTAATTTAAGGGGGAACAGACATTGCATCACGGAATATAGCTAACATTATTTGTAATTAAGGTCATAAAATTCCTCGAAAGTATTTATCCGTTGTGAGCCCACTAATTTCCTTTTGCTAACGTCTATATTTGCTTCTTTTCTTTTTGCTAAAGTCAACAAACTTTTCATTTTTTTCATAATTCCACCAGACACTCTTTTGTCAAGTAATGCCTAGAAAACATAGGTCGTAATTATCTTATGCATTCATTTTTCCAACAACAACTAAACCTATTTCAAGCTTTAGTAAATTCTCCATCTACATTACAATGATAGAAAGATGACCTTTCAAAACAATTAGTTGGGTTGGTTTGGAATTGGAAAGAGAGTTCTTAAAGACATTCAATAACTTTGAAGAGCCTTTAGTTTTCAATTTAATTAGTGAAATGAAAGTAATAACTTCATTCGGGTTTACTAATTCAACGTACATAATTAGATTAATTGCGCAGAATTTGCTTATATGCTCACCTTTTTGTGGCTTTCTAAATAATTAGAGTTTGTTGATGTCAATGTAAAACTGATGAGCAGAACTTTACTTAATAAAACCTGTGAGGATTACATGATTTAAAATAGCGCAGAAAGTTTGAAGGTTATTCTGCAAATTTTTCTTTAAATCATAGAACTTCGGTCTTGCAAATGGGTAAGTTTATTTTTAGGGCAAAAAACAATGAGTAATTTTGTTCTGTCTAACTTTTCTTTCATCGCACATGGGATGCATTTGTAAAATTACGATGTAACATCACAGCAGCAAATAAGGCACTAGACCATTCAACTCAATCATCTTGATTTTAATTCATTAAACATTCAGTTTAATCGGTATTCAAACATTAGTAATTTTATTGCACTCTAGTTTTATTACATGATTAACTTGAACTATTTCTATTCTTTACCAGAATAATTTCCGGCAGCGGTGTCGATGTCGATATTCTTTGTGTTTTTAATAATCTGCCCCATCTTAAATACATTATTTTAATGACGTTAATCTCTAAATTAATCATTATTATACAAATGATCATGAGCAAGCCCCAAACCAAAAAAATTGGCACAACCTTCTTAAAGCCAATGATATCCGACTGAATCCCATGTACATGGCCTAAGGTTCGGTGATGCAGCATATAATGCCAATTTGCCCACTCGTCCCACATAAAATGCAACCCTGAAGCTTCAATATATTGAGTAGTTTCTTGCAACCAGTTTTGATTCTCCGTTTTCATAAGCCAGTAAAAATGTCTCCGTTTTAACGTTTCACCCACAAGAAAGCAATTAAATGATGTGTCATTTTGTGTGAGACGCTTTTGTACATCTGCCTTCAAAAAATTAATTGTCGATGTATACGCCATGTAGGCGACTTTACTATTGGCCTCTGCAAAACTGGCAACAGTATCATCACGTGAGGATAAATTTCTTGGAGCAAAGTGTTCATCAAGTCGTCCAAATATTCCCAAAATTTTAAAATCGTCATTAAATATCTCGTGAACAGTTTGGTTTAATTTCTCTGGATTGTATATTATTTTGTATTGTTTAGACAACAATTCCTTAACAGTTTTAATCGCCGCGGGTGTTGATCTCACTGTTGTAATGCTTGTTAGTCCGTTGCCATACAGGCTCATTAGGTAAATCAAGGCGTAAAATGTTACAAAGTTCTTTATTTCAGAAGATGAGCCCTGGCCAAGAACACCAGAAACGTATGTCAGGATTTTTATTCCGATTTTTGTAATATTTCGGTACTGGAGGGAGCACACAATACCGTATAACATTATGGCAATGGTCATTGCCCAGATATCCGAATTAAAAGGTTCATACCATGCTGAAAGTCCTAAATAAGGTTGCTTCTCACCCTTCAATTTCGGACAGTAAAGTAATCCGTGTGAATCGAATTCAAAAAAGG
>JAANSM010002348.1:0-15328 GCA_036850725.1 Orchesella villosa
AAAGGCGAAGTGTGCAACTCCAGTGACTATAAAAACCACACTCTACCTCTATTCTCCGGATATGTGTGTGTGTATTGCTTTCTAAGAAGGAATGAAAAATGACATTTTGCTCATTTCGCTTTTCACTCTCTCTTGTTGCTTCCCTAATAAATAAGACATATAAAAACATACATTTACGTAGCAGAGGGATTCACAGCAGGTTATCATCCGCATACAACCGTTGTTTACATGACTTACTAGTAGCTACTAAATTAAAGTTAATATTGACACAGTACTCCATTCGTATTATTGGTGTTGTGTACTCAATTTCGCAACCTTTTCTGGAAGAGATAGCAAGTTAGGTTGGAGGTGTTTTAAAGACTGTAAAAGTCGTGAGAGAATTGAAGAATGTAAAATCTACTTTCATTTATATATATACAACTTCGTTTCTATGATGCAGATGCTGGTGGGTTTTTGACAAGAGGAACTACCTACTGGACGGATGTCTTTGTTCGCCATTTCTTATTTCAAATGGACCGTTCCATAGATGCTGACGACCTGTTGTTTTTCATCAGAAAGAAACATGTCAGAACCACGCTTACTATGCCAAAATTTCAAGTAAGGCAACAGGAAATTATTATCTAAATTATATGTATTCACACTACCACAACGTGACCATTAACTTCCTTTTCCTAGGAATGTAAAACGAAACCACTAACATATTAATATCAACTTTTACTTCACGAGAATGTTGTTTTTCAAGAGTTAGAATAACTTTTGTTGGATTCCCTTTTCTCTGCTTTCTCCCACACACAAATACATATTCCTTTCCGCTGAATTTCCAGAAGGATTCTTAATGTTTATCAAGTAGTCTATTTGAACTTTCTGACTCCCAACTCTTCTTTACCATTTTCAGACCGATGTGGAAGTATTCCGCAA
Source organism: Orchesella villosa (assembly GCA_036850725.1). Lineage (NCBI taxonomy): Eukaryota > Metazoa > Arthropoda > Collembola > Entomobryomorpha > Orchesellidae > Orchesella > Orchesella villosa. The sequence goes on from JAANSM010002348.1 coordinate 919, forward strand.
AGATAGTAAAAAGTTGCCAATTGGGGATCCGGAGATAGAGTGGAAGGAGACGGTATTTCTTAACTTGCTAATCCATCAACTAGAGTACACCCTGACTCTTGCTATTTGTACTAGAACTAGTCCAAAAGACCTTCAAGTTTTAAAAAGACATTCACAGGTAAGCCAACTCTAATTTACCGACCTCTTTATCATTCTGTACGTCTAAGACAGCTTTAGCTTCTGCGTAGATCTCAAGTACATTTACATTCAACGCTGTTCGCACTCTGGCGTTGAGTATATTATATGTATATTCATTCATACTGGTTCAATACTGATATCGCTGCAGTATTCAGTTTCAACGATAGTAAATTTTGCATTGCAAACACGCACAAATGATATAGACATCCTTTAAAGTTATGGATGAAAGTACAGCCAACCTATAACTTACGATTAGAAAGTGTATGAAATGATACGCAATACGCATAAACATTCAATCTTGTGTGCGTGCGATGACTTGATCAATTTTAAAACTATCGATTTCGAAAGATAATGTATTTTTCAAATATGGTTCGTATATTTTTGTATGTAATTGAAATTTGAGCAGCAGATGTTTAGTATTTTATGTTGCTTTCTCATGTAACTTACAAAATCCATTTTTCATAATTAGTGTCGACCCAATGTCTTGCTTTATTAGTTCCCGAAGGGGGTTCTGTTTTTTGTATTTTTATACAACTTATTATTAGTGGGACTGGAGCAGTACCAAATTCTGTTAGTCGGCCAATTGATATTGAATTTGTGAAAGCAAATTGATTGTGGACATAAAAAGTTTTCTATAGAAAATGTTCCATATGAATGGGCATGTCAAGTCTAGCCCAAAATACTTATATGACTTGTCCGGTACTCAAGCAGCAGTGCATAGAAATCGATGTACCATGCCATGTTTCATTTTTCCCAAGTTCCCTCTCTTGTCTGACAGTTTTCATGAAGTGTGAAAGTGTACACACTAGAAAACCCATTTTATTGCCTCACTTTTGGTTTTCTATTATGCCTATCAGACCAGAGTGAAAAGTGGACTTCAAAGTGAAAGTTTTACATGTGTACATTTTGTTAGAGTACTTGAGTTTGAGTTAAACCTTGTAGATTACAATAGTAAACATATTAAACATACCAAACTTTATGGATTTAGGGAAGTTGTACACATACTCAAAAGTACCTATAGTTCATTACCAATCACACCGCAATCAAATCGAAAGTTACTCCTCAAGTTTGGTTGTTGGTGATTAAGATTTTTGGCAAGAGTGTTTCGTTTCAAAAGAAAGCAATTTTGATATAGTAATGTGTTTTGTGTTGTATATAGAAAGTGTACGCTTCTCCTAGTCGCAGACGAATGGACACAAAAGGAGAAGTTGAAGAAATTACATATCCGTTTCTTTCGTTCATGGTGGATAATATTCGACGAGGTAAGTTTATTCCTTTCTCTGTCATTATCCTTAATGATCAATCGATACTATCGTGTTTCTTTCCCCTTTTCCATTTCTTATTGTATCCTCTTTCGCATTTTACAACGTTGGTTGTTTTTACATTTACATAACTTAGACTTATCGTTAGACATTGCATCGATATAGTGTGACATTTAGCACGTGCTAAATGTGCCTTTCCTTAGCGTATCGTAATAAAGAAGACAGTTTTTTCCACACACTCGCATTAAAACAGATTTCGGTGTGGATTACGCCGTGATCTGAACAGGTTTTATGTCCTCAGATAATCAAAAGATCATGATCCTATTGCACTCTAGTCAAGTAAAAAAAGTTAGGCATACGACGTGCTTCCACAAGCTCATTATGTGTAGATCGTGTATTCCGTAGTGGAAAATTTGAGGCAGGATCTCAAGTGTGTGCTACAACTTTCCTCAGGTGGTTGTAAACAGGTTTCGAGTTTTGCAAATGAAGACACATACACATGCATGGTATATATGGTGTTGTAATGCAAAATTGAGAGAGGAACAAGATCGGGTGGTAGTTTTTAGAGAGAGCATTTTTCCACTGCATTGATGTTGCTCCAGTAAATGCTAGGGTGCAACAAAGTGTAGTCGATGATAGAATGTATTCTTCCCATTTCCTTTTGAGTTTACTCTAGTTTTCCCTTGGGGGGAAACTAGAAAGGTTCAGTGGAGTATAGCCCCAAATTACATGAAATCTGCTGGTAGTAACTAGATAGTGTTATTGATTTTCATTCCTTCGATTCCAACTAAATTGCATTTTGGGTTTTGGGAATGTCCAGGGTTCTATACATTTTCTCATCACAAAACGACATCTGCGTTCGACGTTGATATGTTGATGTAGCATATATGAAAACGTACTATATACTTTCTTATGCATCCCTTGTTAGTAACAAGTACGTGAAAACTCTTGTTAGTTTACTTTCTCTATACAGAGAAAATCACCAACCTGTATTCATACGTGGTGAAGCTGAATCAATTAATAAGCAGGGTTATCTAAGTAGGCTGTACACTGTGTATGTATGTATGTTACAAAAGGTTTCAACTTCAACTTAAGTACTATGTAGTATTTGGCCAAGCAAAAAATAAATTAGCTAAGCCAAAAGATAATATTGTAGAAAAGTCGAGTGTGTGGAAAATGATGTGATATTCATAATGCCACAATTTCGTTAACTCCTACATATTCTCAACGCAATGTGACTGCTGTTGAAGAGAATATATTCAGTTAGTTTGAATTATTTATTTTCTGGATCACTGGGAATGAAAGTGATCTCTTCCCATGTTATTCGACATAATATAATCAGTAGTAGAGTCTATATAAACATTATTATCATTCCCTCAGTGCATGAAGCCATATCCAACCAACCACACCACAAGTGAATATGATCACGAATCCCGATTCCCGATCAATAAAAAACTATAAGTAATACATTTTCTATAGGTTGTGTTTCTTTTCATTATCTCACATCACATATGGGCAATTTATTCGGGTGATATCTGTCACCATACTTGACAATTATGTCTCGTTTGTAGTTTGTCAGAGGTTGTTTCACCAACTAACTTATAGCATCAAACGAAGTAATAACTAAGAGGAAAAAGAAATCATCTATCTATCTATATATGTACATATATATGTGTACACGTATCTATATTATGGATCGGGTCGTCGTATGTCGAATTTTTCAGCGACAGAGATGAGACACTTCGCCCCTTTGTGATGTGATGTGTATGCGTGTGTCGTGTGCTGCTAAGCTTCTTACAGCTGGCACGTTTTTGTGTCATGCTCTACATACCTAAGTTGGCTCTCCAGACTCCACCAAGCAGAGTAATCATGGATGATGAGCACTATTATAACAGGCAATGAAAAAAGGGAATGTAATATGTAGCATCCACCTAAAAATGTAGTCTTGTGTCATGTGTACCTAATGATAATAATCATGCCGAACATTTTTTCCAATCTAAGCAGACGCACCACCAAACTATTGTAGAGCGCAACAGATATAATCTCCTGTTATCCTTTCTTTCTCACAAGATCCTTTTTTCTTTTCTCCTTTTTCATCCTAGTGTATAATAATAGGGTGTTTCTACTTACATTCAACATTACTAAGGTTCTGTAACTTTCTTTATCTCTGCTCCCCTACACAGGTTTATAGTGAGATGACGGTAAGGGATGGCGAAATGGTTTGTGTGGAGCTGCTAGCTCAAGATAGAGATCGAGGATTCCAAGCCGTTCTTTTCCTTGGTTCTATACGATACGACGCCTTAAAACGGGTTTACGACTCTCGGGTAAGTGTAAGAAACAAAAGAAATAAAAAATACGACGAGAACATGATATTCTTAATTGTTAGTATCACAATATGGTATTGTGTGGAATGTACCTACTGGCAATTTTGAAAGAATTTCATGTGTCATACTGCTATACTCTTGATGCTGTCACAGTTTTATGAGCTGTAACCTCATCCATCACAAGACGTGTCTCCATATGTCTATATCACGGGTTGTCGTATAGTCTATTATTTACTTCAGAGTTTTAGTTGACTATAGGTAGATGCACTAAAACGAAAAATCATGACACGAATATCATATTATAGTCATATGTGATCATACATTTCTTTGCTTCATCACGATGTGTCTCTTTTGTGTCATTTTCAAATGACTTATTTAAAATATGTACTTCATAACTATATTAATTGTTCAAAAGGTTCAACTAAACGAATTCGTTTGTCAACCCAATGTGGAAATACATATGGTACTTCAAAAGGTTTTTCTTTGTACAAATAGATGCATAATAGATATAACTAAGTAAGGTTTCTAAAGATTGACATACGAGTATATGTATATAACCTATAATACTAAAGTGCGTATACGGATAACGAACAGTATACATACATTTAAGTACTATGTAGTAATTTTGGTTCCAAAAATGTAGTAGTAGAAGCTCTACATTGCAATCTCTTTCCACGTTGCGTTGAAAGAGAATTGCTCTTTGAGCAGCCTATTTTTTTCTTTTCCGGACTTTCTTCGTTCTAAGATCTCTTAAATTTCATTTTCATTTCCTTTCTCTGTAGAAAAGAAAACTATTGATGTATGTTTGTGACTTATGATGGCATAAAGAACTTCGAACGGCTCTGGCTCTAACTTCAAAAACACTTTAACTTCCACAACATGTAGAGAACTGGGGTATGAGCTACCTTTCATGTTCTTCATCTTCAACATTGTCGTTTCAAACCGTCACTTCTTTGCAGGTGGTATATGATGGGGGGGGTTTCTTACACAAAGTCAAAAGACATATGATACAATAGTTAAGCTGACAAAAGGTAGTGAACGTTTCCTTTCTTGGTATTTTGGAAAGTGAGCGATAAAGTAAAATGTAAGTGCCACAATAAATACACATACGTACGAAAGTATGCCACCTTTAAAAATCTGCTTCACATCGTTATCCTCTTCATGAATTTCTTCTCTACCTGATAAAAGAAAGAAATAGGACGGTGTTGGATACCCGACAAAGACATTTCTTAACTTTCACCTTCCAAAAAACGGGAAATAGTTATGCACAGCTAAATTTCCTATTAAGAATAAGGGGAAATTTCAGAGGAGATGAAAAAGAGTGTAGCAAAGAGGAAACCACTCAGTTACTTCCATTTTGTTGTTATTCGCAGCATAAGTTTTAATTAAAAACTAAAAATAATTCTAGAATAAAATGAGCAGGCATGATGGTGTGCTTTAGAGACCATAACATGAGCATTGCATTAGCGTTATGCTCCTTGTTCATTCCTTTTTCTGTAATTTGGAAGAGCGTAGTGAGAGGTGACGGTCGGGTGACGGTTGGAAATGGAAGAATACTAATTCGATAAATTTATTTTCACTCCTACGTACCATCAACCATAAGCTGATATGCTAGTACAAGTAGCATATATACACTTCGTGTACGTATTCTCACTTGTTTTGAGAAAATAGGTGAGTTTGATTGAGCTATCTTTAAAAGCGTAAAAAGCCCATTGCTAAGTAGGCGGACGGAGCAGATTTGAAGGAAAGTGAGTTCACCTCTTTATATATCGAATGTCATGCCCTGTTAGTGATTTCCATTAAAAGTAGGACAGAATTAAGGAGATAGGAGATGTAGTCTCGTTGAAGAAAAGGGATTACATGGCACTTGAATTGAATCTAAAATTCTGAAGCTTTTGAGCTGTCTATGTATTTCCTTTTCTCTTGTTCCTTTTGAAGACTTTCCACTTCCTCTTTTACTACCTTTAGAAGTGCTCATCCTGTTTTGTATACGTTTTGATTCTCATCTCTATTTCTCGCGTAGAATATTACCATTGTGGACGAAAGATAATCTAGCTAAGCACTCAATATGCTTTCTTCTCTCGGTGTGTGGGACTTATTTGGCTATTTTTTTGTGTCAGTGAAAGATATACGATGAGAGAAGAGTATTGTACAAAGGTGGGAGTTCCAGCAGCGTCTGTAGGGATTTCACTTAGGAAAGCTTTTAACGCTTGGATGGTTGGATGAGTTGCATGCTAAGTAAATTCAGAAAACTAGAAGAGCTCAGTAAACTATGCATCTGTGTAAGTATAAGTAGTTAAAATTGGTACGTACAGTAAACACCATCGTCATCGTATTGGGCAGTCTAGTCTGTGCAACTTTGCCTTTTGCGGCTCTGAGAATCTGCACCTTTGTAGATGTCGCATCTGAAAAAAATGCTATACTCGCCTACGCGATGTACGCGTGAGCGCGGGGATAGCGGACTTTACTCGGGAATGGACTTTATGTTACGTTTCAGAACGCTAGAAATATAAGTCGAGCTCCTCACACAAAAATCTAAATAAACTCCTGTCTATTCTAGACTTAAAAGCTTATATTATTATAGTGCGTTGGATATCCGTGAAACTTTGCCTTTTGCGGCTCTGAGAATCTGCACCTTTGTAGATGTCGCATCTGAAAAAAAGGTTATACTCGCCTACGCGATGTACGCGTGAGCGCGGGGGTAGCGGACTTTACTCGGGTATGGACTTTATGTTACGTTTCAGAACGCTAGAAATATAAGTCGCGTTCCTCACACAAAAATCTAAATAAACTCCTGTCTATTCTAGACTTAAAAGCTTATATTATTATAGTGCGTTGGATATCCGTATACCTAAATATGTACTTCGTATTCATTTTTAAGTATTTTGCTTTGAATAAAGGATACTAAATAAGTACATAGTACATACATGATTCATATAAAAATGATAGACTAAATTGCAAAATAAGAGATGAGTAAGCAAGGTAGGGAAAGTATACGTATCGAGTTCACAACACTACTAACCAGTACAACGGAATTTATGTGGCTTTCCTGCAGTGCAGCCCAGGCAAAGGCATCGCCATTTCTTTCAACTTTTTCAGGGGTAGGGCAATATAGGCTATAGATAAGGATGAAATGTTTTTTCATCCAGCTGTGCAGATCGTGAGCTTCTTTCTCTTGCTTTTTTTTCGTTTTCGGAGAACGGTGTGCGTTCTAAAGCATTTTTTTCAGCAAGACAGTTAATTTACACAAGTAATTTTATGCATAGTGTATCCTACTTCTAAGTCTATATTATACCATACCTTTGCTCATTTTCGGAGAACGGTGTGCGTTCTAAAGCATTTTTTTCAGCAAGACAGTTAATTTACACAAGTAATTTTATGCATAGTGTATCCTACTTCTAAGTCTATATTATACCATGCCTTTGCTCCATTTTATCCAATGCAAATTGGAATGCTGGTGAAATCTACTTGTGTATGAGGATAAAATTTTCCTGATGCACGTTTTTAAATACAAGACCAATATGCGTGATAGCTTACGACGAGGCTCACCTACCATATCATCACATGGCACGAAAGTTTTGAAGTAGAGGCTGTAAAAAGCAATAATATAATGTTGGGAATGATCGTTGCGGGTGCTATCTCATGTCCTTTTATTTCTTCATTACTGATGGCATGCTTTAACCAAAGTGCTTTTATCAGTTTTTACCTCGCTGGTTAGAGCGTAATAAACATTATGATGATGATGCGTTGGTTAGATTAGAGCTGACTGACTGACTGACTAGGTCTAGATAAATTCTCAGCAGTCTTTCACTACGTCAGGCTCTCTCTCTGGGTAGAACGCGTGCTTCTCGTATGCTGTGGTTATAAACAACCACAACAGCAATGTACTACTTTCTCTCTAGCTCTTGTCGCATCTACTTTTATTGATGGGCTTGCTGCTGACTATAATAATGTTTGCATTGTCAATTGTTGTGAGCTAACCACACTATGTATATCTGGACCAAGAAATATAGCAGTGAGCAGAATATCTTGCAGTATTACAGGCATATGCAAGTGGATGATAGTATATTTGTAGATTGATAATGATGATAATTGCACTGGATACAATTCAGGAAAGCATGGTATTGCATAATTTTAATGGTTGACATTGTAATTTCTGATGACATACGTTAAACGAGTAATAAAAATTGAAGTTCGGATCGATAAATTTGTGTTCATATGTCACATGTACATCTATATACTATCTATGTATGTATTTACTTGTGCATATGCATTTTATATACACCCAATGCATGCAATTACTATAGACTTCATCAGATTAAATAATAATGTCATATCTGTAATTTGCACAGTTTGCATAATTTAATTCAAGCATAACTGTAATATATGGATCTTATGAAAACACACACGTTTATAAAGCATGTTATAAGACAAAATAACTGGCAGTGTGCGTGTTTAATTTTGTGGGCAAAATTAACAAGAAAGGTTAAAGTTGTATTTAGTGGACATAGACACATGTTTTGTCGATACAAGATATAAAAATAATGCGCAATGGAAACATGTTTTGATTGATTTCCAAACAGGCTAGTCTTGGAAGTAAAATGGCTCAGCGAATGACATTCGGGTTTTTCTCTGGAGCACATAGTCAGCGAGTTGAATATGTTCGTTTGAGAGGACCTCACGGAAAGGGGCATGCTGAAGTAGCTGTTTCGAAGCCAAAAGGTATTATCTCTAAACATGTTAATTTATCTCCTTCAGTTTCCACCATACGTAGAGGCGTGCTTATCGATGGCCTCCGTCCAAAGTAGTAGTTAAAGTCTGCCCTCTGGCATAGACAAATTATGCAAGAGAGGTGTTAAATATCATGTAAGTAAAAAGCATTTTCATGTTTTTATCATAGGCGCTGGTGTAGAAACTCCAACATCAGAACCAGGATTTTGTATGACAGATGGAATGTGGGACTCAGATGCAGAGTCAGATACCGAAGATTTTGTGTTCAAACATCATGTAATAATCCCCTCTTTTTTCTAGCGCTAGGCTAATTTACTCGTGATGAAATATGAGCTCATTTGATGGAAGCCTAATTTGTTTTCATGCTTAATTACTATCCTCTCTCTCTTTCCCTCTCAAGCAGAGGAGATTGAGTGATCCCAGTTCTAATCTTAATGCATACACACGCTCTGGTTGGAGGTCAATGAAAGGAATGGCTGGAGGTGGAACTGGTGGTGGTGGTGGAGACCCTGCGTCCTCAAGCGTTGTATCTGCAAAGAGAACACGCTCACAAAATGAAGGCTTGGATTACTGTGGCCTTGCGGAAATTGAAGCTGGAGATGTGAGAGACGGTAAATGTTCATAATAACTTTCTACTCGTTTCTATTTCGTGTCACTTTTTTGTTTGTTTAGCCCCTCTCTTCCTTTGTATGTCCGTACCTGTAAAACATTACATATTACTCTATAAATATGTACATTTTGTACGTATATTTGACCTTCATTAGATGCCTGTGGTCCATTTCATTTCACATGGTTGTTGGCTACTTGAACCGCGTAGTGTATTTGCTAGCAAAAGCAAATTTGTTCGCTCTGTTGCAAAATGCCAATTAAAGCAATTATTTGTAGTTGTACTTGTATAAGCTATAAATTGTATGCTATATGATTTCCATGCAGTAGTTGAGCTTTATTTGCTTTTTATGGGAATTTAATGGCGTGTATGTAAAAACTGTATGCAAAATCGAATCAACACGGAAGAACTACTTTGATTATGATCTGCATACAAGTTGTGACTCTATATGCTAAATAATACAGCCCTGCACCATAATATATAACTCTTTGTAAAAAATGAAGCTGCTTTACGAGCTCTAGTTTAATTCTGGTGGATAAAAACTTTTGCATAAGTACCTCTACATTTTCTTTACATAAGTACTTAACTTGATCCGCTTTGCATCGTTTCGTATGAACTGAGCTGGAGGGAAATAAATTATATAATTCAGCAATGTACCACAGGCAGCTTAGAGTTTCAGATTTAGATGGGAATGGGAGTATAAAATTAACCCGTACAATAAGTAGGTATTTTTTTACGTATAACAGATATTATATTTATATCTATCTTTTTAGGCATGGCATAATTTTTATACACATTTATTTTTTGATTTTTCCGTTTCAGATGAGATTGATGATAAAAGAAGAGGAAGGGAGAATAAGGAAATAAAGATGGTTGAAGAGGATGATGATGATGATGATGAAGAGGTATTATGGTGCAGTGGCTGTACTGGTGGAAGATCAGGAGGTTGTAGTCAATGTGTTAGGTCTTCAAATGAGGAGCAGCAGCGGTCATCAACAAGTTGTAGTCGTAGCCGTAGTAGTAGTAGGAATAAAAATAAGATTGAAAATACTTGTGAGTCTGAAGAGCAAATGCTTAGTGGCCTTCCATCATCATCAGCTAGTGATGGTGACAATTGTTGTCCTTGTCCATGTCCATTTCCCCGCTCCCAATCCTTAGCTTTTGAAAACATTCCTATGACCTCGATTGGAGGACCTAGGGAAACTTCCACATGCGCTACTTCAGGCACCAGTGCTAGACATGAGCTTTTGGGTTGTAGTAGAAAACAACCGTATCCACACCAAGGAGGATTATCTTCGTCAACAAGAGTACGCCGGCATCCATTGATCCCCAGCAAAACTATTGTTGTTCCACCAACAAGTTCTTCATCTCTTGAGAACCTCATTTCACTCGAGAATAAAGCCACTTCCATTGCTTGCCTTCATGATGCTCGAATAATTTGTCGGGAAAAGATTTTAGCCTCCGTCCCTAATAAACTGTCGTCCACGGGTGTACGCATTTTATATTTATGTGATGTCGCGACTGGAGAAACAGACAAGACTGGTACATATTACTATACTACATTCTCATAAATACATACAGTAATACATTTCATACATATAACACATGTTGCACAAAGCCTATATTATTCTAAGAAATTCTAAAAGCTTGCAATTGCATTTAGTAGATTTACAAGCTTTGCTACTTCAAAATCCTCCCTAGATCCTTTCCCATGAATAAGTTATGTTTGCCACGATGATGTTGCTTTTGTAATATTGCTTTGCCTGGCTTTTCTAATAAAGCGCATAAAGCGAACATGGACTACTACTGTGGCATTGTCTTATGAAAATTTGTTGCTTTCTCTTTCGTAGAGCTTGATGATGGCGCATATAATCCGTTGTGGACTATGAGAGGTTTCACACAAACATTCCACATGTGGAGAGAAAACCGACGGGCACAATCCGTTCCGCTCAATGCCTTCCTAACGTACATCACATTACCATGCGCTTCGATTATGAAAGGTGAAAGGGAAATATGCTTTAGATTAAATAAGCATTTTGTGAAGTCCATAAATTACATATTAGGTGTGGGATAATGGGAACTTAAATGTCATTTTATTGTTACAGATATATTGGATGTAAGGGAAGAGCCTGTTTTGACGTTTTGAAGATTATACTCCCTAAGGTATTCCTATAATCAACCCATCATATTTTACTCTGCGACTCCGCTAAGCATCTATAAGTTCCAGAAAAGAAATATATATATAAATGTGTGTGTATGTACGGCTTAGAATGCAGTGTCAAGTGTGTGTTAGAATTAGACTAGATTTGAAACAAACTATTTCCGTATATATTGTTCTATGTGATACTGAAGGTTATAAAACTTGGGTGGTTGAGGTATGTACACAGTATACAAGAAAGACTCTTTGAAACCTTTTCCGAGATATACATAAATTTTATGTTGTTTAATTATTTCTCGATTGTAAATGAAGTGGATGAAAGTTTGTTCTACTGAGATCAACAAAGCTTCATATAATAATGAGTTTTTACTTAATTGAATTGAATGGTTGAGCTAGATCAGAGTTATATAGAAACTGACCAAGTATTACTGTTCACCGCAAAAAACAATGATGCACAATGCACACATCTGCTATAAAACTTTCATTTAGAAACTAATGCTAGTCATTAAAAACCGAAGAATCGTCAGAAACTTTGTGATGTTGAAGTATAAGTTATTATACTGTCTCGTCTGTAATGATTTTCAATCATTACTGGTGAAACAGACTCGCTATGTTATGCCATACTATAATTTGGTATTGATAAGAAGAACAGGCAGGAAAAAACAGCTACAAAATTTTGGAAGCTTATGTACGTTTAGTGCAAATGCAGATGCACAGAGTTAATCTTATTCATTGTAAAACATTTTGGAGTTGTTTAGGGTGTTAAAATTGATAGATAACTATATAATAGTACTGGTTTCTATTGTTAATGTTGATAATATGTATTCCATATTGCACATTTTTCTACGCACTTTTTCGGTGTTTTCACTGCACTTCTATTCCATAAAGACACGTAATTACTGGAGCTGGAAGATGATAAACTAAGTTTTTGATGTTGTTGTTCAGATGTAAAGAAAAGGGTGAAACTAAATCGCTACTGTTATACAAGATCAAGCTTGCTAAGGAAGAATACAGTTTGTTTTGTATTATATGGTTTATATGTCTGAACACTATCATGTCAAGAGTATCTCATTTCATTTCCTGTTTTTCACTTTAGAAATCTCTCATTATGTTAACTAGTCAACTCAGCGATTCCATTTCTTTCCATATAGTTTAAATTACAATACACTTTACATTGAACCTTTATTTTTATAATTTCAAGTTAAGCAAATATACTTTAAAAGTTTTAAATTAAAACTAGTATTATATATCTTTTTACCATTTTAACAATAATTTGGGAATTGTAACACTGAAGAAAATAAACTTTTGTCCGAGTTAAAATTCAGACTTATAAAAATATGAAAAGAATTTTATTTCCAGAAAGATAAAGAAATATCGTCTCACAATAATCAGTCGGATCCAGAGCTACTACTGTCACTGCCACTACTACTACTATCTTTTTTTGAACGTTTCTTATGATGATGCTTGCTCTTTTTCTTCTTCTTTTTCTCAGATTTCTTTGCTTTCTTCGATTTCTTGTGNTTCCAGAAAGATAAAGAAATATCGTCTCACAATAATCAGTCGGATCCAGAGCTACTACTGTCACTACCACTACTACTACTATCTTTTTTTGAACGTTTCTTATGATGATGCTTGCTCTTTTTCTTCTTCTTTTTCTCAGATTTCTTTGCTTTCTTCGATTTCTTGTGTTCTTTGCTATGCTTTCTCTTTTCCCCTCGTGTTTTATCTTTCTCTTTAGAAGTGGACTTCGTGGTTGATGATGGTAGAGCAAGAGGTGGTGGTGGGACATTATCATCTTCGTCTGATGGCAAAATATCATTATCCTTTGCAAGAGGGTCCCCTCCAAACTTTGAAGTCGGAGCGCACCCCTCCTTCCAAAGCTCGCGAGTTAGGTCGTCAACTTATCTCATTATCTGTTGGTACTTTGTATTCCTTCACGTGATCTACTCTTACTGTTCTTCCCAATATCTGAAAAGAAGAATGAAAAATTATCCTAAACTAAACTTCAAAACTCGTCATATATAATAAAATCATGTACGTAAGAATAAGTACAACGACTACCTTTATCGCATTAAAATTATCCACAGCAAGAATAGTAGACTTTTGATTCTCATAACAGAGAAACCCAAACCCTCTAGACTTTCCAGTGTCTTTGGCACGAATCAAATTCAGGTTTACAATCTCTCCATACTGCGAAAACACAGCAATAATATCTCCTTCAGTCAAATCAAAGGGTAGTCCTCCAATAAAAATCCAGGCCGAATCTTTATACTCATCATGCCAGGATGTCTTTCCATCACCGTATTTTAGCTCCCTCTCGCTTAATTTTGTGACGTTTCGAACATTTCTGCATAATCAAAGTAAGACAAATTATAAATTAAATTAAATTACGCCTGGTCACTGGTTTTCACTTCTCATAAGAAGTACTGTCAACTGTTGGCTGCATTGTCGAAAATGCCGACAAAAGCAACTGGCAACGAAGAAATTAAATTACTCGTCATTCGAACTTACGTCAACGGATTCATGTTTAAAGATGATAAACAATTTTAAGTCACAAAATTCAAAGTACGAGCACCACCTCAACTGATAACCGATACAGTTATTATGTCCTTATCTTTAGCAGCTTAAATTGTAAATGCACTACAACTTTATTGTATGAACTATGAACATACTCAAATCAGCGTGCTGACGATTGTCATGAATCTTTACGTTTCAGAGGAAAACATAACATCAAGAAAATCAAAGTAAGTTCGTTCCCTCCGGTGTTCACGTTCATTGTGACCATATCAGAGTGAATATATGTAACATGTAGGGCAGTTTCTTAGTGGGTGTTCTGTTCTTTGCCAGCAGCTGGGCATATTACAATGCGAAGCGAATGATGAGATGGGATAAAATACCTATCCATATTCGATGTAAGTACAAAGTATTGAAGCTTTATGCATTTCGTCTGTTCGTGTATAAAATGTGTACCTAAAAAATGGTATATTGCTCATGCTAGTCATCATGATCATGATATTCATATAAGATGTACCAAGTAAGTACATTAAAAATGTGCCGTCTCTACTATGCACCTACTTACGTCATTCGTAAACAGTTATGCACCTACCGTACCCAAACCAATCGAACAACAACAACCATATCCGTACATATG
>JAANSM010002349.1:0-15320 GCA_036850725.1 Orchesella villosa
TCCTGAAGGAGTCTGGTGCCCTCGTCACTATCACCATAATAGCCGAATTCATCAGGAAATTAATGTTGAGTACTAGCAAGAAATTGCAATCTCTCTGGTTTTGTCATCAATAGCGTCACACTCCTTGTCAACTTGTAGCCACCTTGACCAGCAAACCGGAAGTTGCGAGTAAAGAAAGAGTTTCTCCACTGAGGGAAAAATACACGGCCGGAAGAAGATGAAGGAGAGGTATCTGTGTTATTGTTATTGGTGCCACTAGTTTGTTGGTCCTTAATGAGATTCTTTGAGGAGCCTTGGAGCTCACTTGGATCTTTCTCTTGTTTATTGATATTTCCTTGGTTCAAATATTGGTTCTGTTGCTGCTCTCCATCATCATGGTGGCTACCGGAAAAGAGGAGTGGGGCAGTGTCGTCTTGATCCGGTTGCTCACTTGCGGCAACCACAGAGCGCCGCCGATTGTGATGGCTCCGGAGACGGGAGTGATGTGAGGATATTGCACGATTATGGATTCGGTGTTGATGATTATTTATGGGGAGTCCGTGACTTCGTGGGGCTGAGAGTAAAAGCTCACTGCCAGATGGTGACATGTAATTCACTCCAAACAATTTGTTCACCTGTGGCAGAAAAAATAGCAATAAAATAGTGAATATAAAGCTCTCACATGCATATTTACATACACTATTTTCTCTCTCCACGCGTGAAACTTGATAGGAAACCTTTGGCTCTAAGCACATTACTCAAAAGTGCTTACTTGAAGAGAAAAACCTTCCAACCAGCTTTCACATCCAGCTGGATGGGAAATGGGGTAAATCGAAATATGTACATACCCAGCAAAAATAACCAAAGAGAGAGAAAGAGGCTCGTTCTTTTCACATAATCTTCTACACGTGGAGAAAGTTTGTCGTGCTACCCGACCGTTTTTTATTTATTTCTGCCATTTTATACTATAACTTAATGCATAACATACTAGCACCCATTTTCATATTAAATTTCCCATTTTTTAAGACTCAGTTTGGGCTTATATAAAGTTACAAATAGTGCACACAAGTACCATCAAACATGTAAAAAATTGGTTGCTCTTTTTTTTTACTCTCATCGTATCTGCTTTAGTTTGTGTGGAACGAAAGCGTTGTGCAAGCATACACACTTATATCATAAGTATGTGACGTGAACAGAATGTATGACTAAAATGATGAGTTTTATGATGTGATCGTCAGTTTTCACCAAGGGCAAATATAACACTCGCTATACCTCATATCATGCTAATATTCTTTTTTCAACGGGTTGTATGAGCGAAATAGTTTTCCCTTGTCTCAAGAAATGCTCATACGTCCACACTCAACACCTGAGCAGAGTGAAATTCCGATGAAATGAAGGATAATTTTTCAGCATTTTTATGTTGGTAGGCATGTAGCAGGTGTACAAAAGATATGTATGAATATATAGAATTTAAAGTTATCAATCAGATACGCAGTTTTCAATGCAATCTTAAGAATTCGTCTTGCTGTCGGGTTTATAGCTTATCGTAAAACATTGATTTTACGCAATTCGTACAAGTTATCAAGGGTTTCCCAACTGAGAGAAAGAACAAGAAGCCACCACAGATTTTCATTTTCTTTTGAGGGTATGCAAAATTCATGATGATTGTAAGAAACGAGACCATTTTTATTTCACTTTCTTCACATTCAGATGTCTACACCTTTCCATCCGCCATGGCATGCAAATTTATGGGAGCATGTAAAAGGGAAAAGAAACTCCGTAGTCGGAAAACAGTTCCGTGTTAGATAAGATGTTCCTTTTCTTTTAGATGGGTCTTTTTGTTACCTAAGTAGGAAAGCGGATCAACTCAATAAGTAAACGAAGATTGACAAATGAACACGGGAACAAAAAAGCTTTTTCTTATTTTACTTACGAGCAAACTGACAACTGAAACTAGTGATAACATACCAAATGTCCCTTGAAAATAGGAATATGGAGCTCGCGTTTGTGCATAAAAAATTTTTTTCCTAGAAAACGCATACATATGCAACAAAAGAAGAAAGTGTTTAGTCGAATGAAGTGCAAACTAGAGTGCATTAGTAACACGATACCTTGTACATAGTACGCCTGCTTCACTGACTGATTGTGAGTGGATAGGCAGAGAACATGCATTCAAAAAAAACGTCACAGTATTATTTTTCAAGTTTGGAAGAAAAAAATGCTCGGATTTTCTATAATAAGCTGCTTTTCTACAGTCTTTAAAATCTTCCGTAAGATCTACTAAAGTAGCTCTATTGTGTACTCCCTTTCCATCCTCGCTGTCTTATACACAAATTTTATTTTAGAAGTAAAGTGGGACAATGAAAAATATACGAGGTATGTAGCAGACTCCTAGAAAACGAGGTAAAAGAAAGCCTCTGGAAGATATCATCCTTCTTTAGGTCGTATTACTGGATGAGCAGATAGGGAATTAGAGTCGTAAACCACTGTGGAACCATTACAGGATTGGACTTTCCATTTGGGAGGTTCTACTACTAAAAGTATGTATGCAACTACATTCCAAAAAGAAAGTAAAACACGGACGAATCTAATGTAATAATAATGCTTACCTACGAACGTGTATATAGACTATTTGCATGCACACTTGGATGAAAAAGAGAATGATACTTGAAGGGAGTCTCATGTGTAGGTAGGTATATATTTTAATATAGATAAGACAGTATATAGCAAAGGAAAAGGAATCTCAAAAAACGATAAGTTGGACTCAGTTTGCCTGAGCTTCATTGCCGTTTCGCGAGTCACTTCATGAGAAGGACGCTAAAGGCATTGGCATGTATACGTCTCCATTTTCAAATCTAAAATTATGTGCGCCATATTAGAAGAAAATGCTTCGCGTTCTCAGACGACGACACCGTCCTTTTACTGCCTTGTTAGCATTTTATCATTGACCATATACATATTAAACGTATATATCATCATAATTCTAAAGGAGGAATGAAGGAAAGCAACGTGCCTCCTGCATCACCACATGCCCGAAGAGGAAAATTCGCAGGCACTGAACATTTTTTACTGAACTAAAGTACTTCGTCCTTTGCTTACCATCCAAATAAAAAAATTCTCTGAAAAATTATTCCAAAGAATTGCAAATGTATATTATATATGAATGCTTATTCTCATCTCAACCCAACTGAATATGGATGGACGGATACGGATGTGTTACTGAGGAAAAATCACAATTTTATTATGCTATATCTAGGGAAAACCTCTACGGAACTTTGTACAAATGGCAACGCATTTTAGAAAAGTGAACAAAAATTTTCATAATGATGTCGGCTGCTTCTACTCCAAGTTTGAGAGCACACATGAAATATTACATTTTCAAATGTTTTGTGACTGGTAGTTGGTACTTCTTCGATACGATACGACTGCGATATATGTGCTGTACTCTAAAACGCTAGAGTTGTAAATGCCTAGAAGATACGCCAAAAACATCCTCAAATATTTCATGTGCGTACGACGTTCCCGTTACATCCCCTGCATAACGATTTTGAAATTGATCCTGTCATTCAAAAAGGTATATAGAAAGGTGGTAGCAGCAATAAACTGTTGACATATAAATATGTACATGTTTATGGCATGGATTATAACTTAAAAGGTAAATTTATGTTTTTAGCCAGTCTAAGAAAATGGGAGCAAGACGATGTCCACCAGTGTTTTCCATGCTTCTCCTCAAAGATCTTTTAGATCTCCTTTCCTGAATCAGATATGTGGGCTGGTTCTTAAGGGTTTATATTCAAAAGTTATACTTGTGAAAGCACAGAATTATGTTGGATAGAAAAATGAGACATGATCTAAACTGGAATAAACTTGAAAGAGAGAGAGAGGAAAAGCACTCGAGGATAGTAGTGTGTTCCTAGAAGAATTATGCAATGAAATACCTTCATTTATTCTCAAGTCTCAATAACCATGTCGTATTCATACCTCTATACCTCCCTTGCTTAATATCTTTACAGTCTCCAGTATCAAAACTCTTCCAAAAAGGTAAATATATATATTTTAAAGGACGTACCAAACCAAAAGTATATAAAAGTAATGTAATAAAGTATACAGCTATGAAATTGCAAAATGGAGTAATGCTATTGAATAGAAAATACATAAATCATGAAGGGAAAATAGTTTGAAAAAGAGCCTGAATCTGAGTGTTGAGAAAATGGAGGAGAGTGAAGTGAATAATATATGTTCTACCATAATAAAATTGAGTTCTACACAACGTACCAAGCATCCGACACCAGAGCAGGTCTGCCTCCTGTGATAAATAATTTGTTACGTTCAACGTTGCTGTTGCATACAATCTTTTTGATCTTGCATAATCGAATGGACAGTGGGCAGTGGAGTATGCATGCCATTGCCATGTACTGTTGTTAGTTTAGTTGTAATATACTGACTTCGTGCCTACTAGTTTCTTCTTCTATTCCCCATCCAGCGAGAAAATGTAATGCAAATGTATTGCCCTTGCGTGGCGGTACAAAGCAACAATGACGCTAATGAACTTTTTGATGAACAAAAAGCAAAGTGTAGCAGAAAATCAACTAGACCTTGAGAGTTTAGGCAAAAGCACTGCCACCACCATAGCTCCTGGTCTAACTAATTTTTAATCAAAATTATGTACACACTTGGATGGCCATTCATTAATTAAATCGTGCTCCTCTAGACTCTACCTTAAATTCCCCACATGCTAATTCCACACATGCTCATAATTGAAACTGGTCGCTTCTCCATTTTCCTTACGGAACAAGTAAGCAATTGTAACTGTAACCGGAAATTGAGAATAATGGAGGACTACAACTATTACCTTTAACACTAGCCATTACGCTAGGCTCTCGAATGACCTCATTTTTTGTCACTAAATTCATTACCGTGCAAATACTGAACAGTGTATATTGTACTTTGGGGAAGGTTTGAAAATCGTGTCTCAGCTATTTCACAGTTTAGGCCTCCGACTGCTCGATCAATCACTTCCACATCTCTTCTTTTAATGTCCTTCCGTTTTGTGCCAGAAAACACTCAGTTTACCCCCACAATAGTGAAAGCAAAAACATCCTATTACCCATTCTCGGCTCACTATACATACACGTACATAATAATGAGGAAGATAAATATAACGATGGTCATTAATTCATTAAACACAGGATCGATAAGCATCTTAACCTCAGGATCACACTAATTCTCACCTCACAATTACAAATAAGATGGTCAAAGGTAGCAATAATTTTCCAAAGTAAAAGGTACCTGAATCATCATAATCACTAAAAGAAAACTGATTAGAATAATATATTTCAAAACAGAAAAAAACCGTCCGAGTAAGCCATTAGAGCAACTAAATGAAGGGCTTTGATAGAAATACGAGTACGGAGTCCGGAGAGAGAATGCAGTGGTTGTAGTTGCAGACTGGAATAGATAAGATAGATAATGGATTTTGCCAAAAAAACATGAACAGTATTGGAACGGATGTGTAAATTGCATGCCATGTGACTCCGAACCAAGAGTAGTCTTTTCCTATCTAATTTTCCATTAGCTTTGTAGTAATGAGCCGTAATAAAAGGGTTCCTTGCCTTGCATTTCAGCTTTGGCAATACACGAGAGAGCCGGGAGAAGCACATGCAAATGTCTATACAGTTCCCGTTCTGTTTCACATGCTAACTACACCCCGTGAAATAAAGTATTAATCGCTATCTGCACAAGAAGAGCAGGAGAACAATGCTCGCTCCATGTCATGGTTCATGTCTCACAAAAATGGTTTGTTTAAGGACCGCATTGGAGGCATTAGGCCACACAGAGTGGTTACATTATTGTTAGAATTGCAAACTACACATGTGAATGAATATATCCATCGTGTCGTATCATGTCTGATAAAGGAAACCCTTGTTCTCGTTATATGAAAGTAACCAACCAACCCACATGCACAGAGAAAAGAGTACACATGCGGTGGTAGTTGAGTGTCATAATAGATAAGTTTTTACACGCATTAGTACCGCTTTCTTTCACTGTTCCACGATCGTTTTCCACTCCCTTTTACTGTGATACGGACAAGAGCACACAATGTAAACTTGTAAAAATGCCATTAGACAAAGAAAGTTTGGTTATATAGGGAGCATAAAAATCTCATTTGGTGTCTCATTCTTTTTTCCGCACTCAACTCAACCCAACGGCCAAACCAACGCAACCGGCTTTTGTTACACTTTTTAATGCTGCTGAAAAAAAAACGCTCATGCTGATACATACCGACGCTCATCATTATGACAAAGGACATTAAAAATTCACAAATGCTTGGTGCTCTGGTTAAAGGGGACGTTAGGTAAGCAATTTCACAGAAAAATGGTTCTATAAGTACGTACAATGAGTTTAACAAGGTGCTATAATGTTCAATGTTTGCAGGTGGGCGGAACATCTTTAGAGAAAAATGAACATTGGCCTACTAACAATTTCTGATATTGCCCCTATCCAACCATCTTATGTACTATTTAGACGGAAAATGAACTTAAAGCCGAGAATATAGTTGAACACGGAACACAGGTTTTTCCAAAGGATATATATTCCAATTTTTACTGTCTACACAAAGAGTTTTCCTAAGACTTACAGTCTACCTGTGTGCCAGGTCTACGAAATAATGGTAATGAAATCTCCATTATTCCATTAGAAAATCTCCAGGAACAAAGAATGTATCAGGAAGTTGGATATGATGTTCGGTGGAATGGTAATAATTTTGTGGTTTGGCATATAGTATACAATATGAGTAGGATAGTAGCAGTCTATTTTGAGCGTTCAAACGATAGAGTCTAGTCATGATTATGGGTATGGGCACACAGTTAATATTACTACCACCCAATCACATAAAAGGAGTACGAGACTTCATCTAAACTCTATATATTGCGTTCCACAAGATTCATTCTTACAGTCAGCAGCCATATGACTATAATGCATACCGTGTTGTGCTGTAATGATATCATCCACCTCCACTAACCGTTTTCCTCTCGTTTGAAATTAAGGGATATTTTCTACCTTAGCAATCAGTAGCAAAAAGCATGAACATAAATGAAAGATAACACAATATGGGTTCCGTGTTCAAACCGAAATACAATACAGCGCTAACTATAACTAATAAACTCTGTTTCTCATCCTGCGATAGTGAATAGTGTAGGGTTCTTCTCTGCTATACTGTGGTAATGAGACAGTTTGTGTAACATTTCCGCTAAAAATTGTATGACACACAAAACTTGAGTAGCTAAAACCTATGTACAATGTACTGCTGAATGTATTGTACCTTATACTTATACACTTATACCACACAAGAAGATGTATATATACCTGCTTCCATGCATGAAAGCACACCAGACCAGACCAGACAAATCAACTAACTACACACACAGTGTTGGCAAAAGTAACAAAAGTAAACTAGTTGGGCTCGTTATTTTCACATTGTGTGAAAACTTTAGAGGAGAGCAGGAAATTACAGCTTGTTTTACATGATAATCCTGCTCACAAAAATCAGGAGAGGAAAGAAATCTGTTGCTGAAAAGCGTATATATACTACTCCTCGTTTTTTCTCCATTAAGTATTTATCGAACCAAGCAAGAGAGCGGAAATGGAAAATAGGGAAAGAAAAATTGACTAACCTGATAATGAACATGAGCCGTATTCAGCTCCAGTATTAATCTCAGTGGCCAGGAGAGAAGGAGAAAGTTGCAGAGCCAGAACACAGGAGCTTTCGCGAACCATGGCGGATTATCAGGTGAAGCCCAACTTATGAGGGACTCTTTAAAATGAACGTTGGCCAAATCCATTCCTTCTCGCATTTCCATGTAGTCATCATATCGTTCTTGTTCCTATGAGTTGGGGTAAAACAAGAAAACAGTCCGTCATCAAGAATCGTTTCGGAACTCATGCATATAACTTTATATAATGCATAAATGATTATGATTAGACACATCAAAGCAAACTTTCCGCTCACGTCACGCCAATTTCATACCTCCTACACAAGCATATATGCAGTCAGGTCAAATACATAATTAATGAACCTACATGAAAATGAAATCTGCCTGCTCTGATTTATCTTTGCGTCTGATAAAATATAAGCCGTCCTTCACAATTCTGTCTGTCTATCCCTGAGCCATATGCAAATTTCAAAAAGCTTTAATATTTGTTCTTTAGGTAGGCTTACCTAAAAGCTACTTATGTTTCAATTCTCATAAAATATTTACTTTCACTTCACAGATTGCGAACATACCAATGTGTTCAGTCACCTCTAAACCATGCATAATACACAACTACCCGGATTGAAAGTTGTATGTTAGGTTACTGCGTATTGAGTCTTTATTTTCATGTTATATGTCGTGTACCACGCCACGCCATTCCACGCACGCTGGCCATTTATCCTGAAAACTAGTCTGGTATAAAATCAGCTACCATCTGAATCTTTGTGTTAGTAAAATAGTTTTCAGTGTTTTACGTATAGTTAAATTCAATTCATTCTGCTTATTCAAATATGAAAACTGGGCTTAAAGCGGAGTTAATTTTTTAATGTAACTTTTCTGCTAATGAAAAATTCAGCTTAGTATCAAGAAACACCTACGTTCATCGAACAAACAATCATCCATGGCATGACCTGTTTGCTTGCTCGAATAAATGTGGCAGTCACTTGAAAAAAGTAGGGATAATACCAAAGGATACAAGTAAATGCACACAGGAACCTCCCAGCAAAACTGATGATTTATACAAACTGGTGCGAATGAAAATATTCAAAAAGGAGAAAGCTCTTTGTAAAGTTAAATCCGCTTAGGTGAATTACATTTTCTGGCACCTTTTCATCAACATCATAAACACACAAGGCCTCGCATCTCTGTTTCACCGTCAAGTCAATAAGCATACATCACTCTCGTTACCCCATCTCATGTTCTTCCTGTCTTTTCAACAACCAAAAACCATCTACACATATCCAAATGTTGACTATCTCACTCACACGTAAACGTTTTTATTCATACAACTTCGTAAGTTCACTTTGTAAATTTTTTTCACTTTGATCCGGCAGCAACTTACTTCTAGTCGAAAACCACGGTTGTTGGTTGTATTCAAAATGAAAACATCTAAAGCTTCTTGATCTACAGCTGTGAAGCGTTAATAATCATGTTTGTAGGATATATACCCACGACCCACACTCACCGACCTCTAAACAATTTACCAAGTGAACGAGAATAAAGCAATAATAGTCAAACTTCATTCAAAAGAGAGGGTAAATGCTCGAGCTACCTAATCATCCAAGTCACTTTTGAACTTGATTAAACAAAGGGATTTGGCTGAATGTTGACTGGTTCACTAACTTTTAATTCAATCCATATTAAACCTTTGAAATACTTTGAATACATGGTATTTCAATTTGCAAATCGATGAATATTCTTATTCCAGCTAAAACTTTGGCTTCTTTACACATACACACATTTATACACTATACACACATCTATATACACATTCATCTCTATTACTTGAATTGCTTACTAGTTCACTTGCGCAAAAGTTTGAAGTTTGACAGAAAGTAAGCTTTCATGAACATTAGGGATCGAAGCATCATCACCCACCACATTCAATATTAAGCACAATCAAACCGTGTGTTAGAAAACGAAGTCTTTGGTGATAAGATGTCGTTTTAACCGTATCACCGAATGATTTCCGAAATTAGTTATGGGTCAGATCCAGAGAACCTTGACATTGTAGATTATTCTAAAGATCTTGGGTCAGATCAGGAGGAAGAAATATGATGTAAATAATTACCCCCTGGGCTCGCTAACGACTTTACATCGAACCTTGCTTCTTGTGATATAATAAAGCCATTTTGCTACTGCTACATACATACTAATATATGGTATACTGACATGAGTAGTAGTAACGTGAACGTGAAGCAAACTTAGAAAATGGAAAATTAATGCCAAAGTCTATGTAACTACATCTTATGAATACATGATTACATCCAATGTTCCGAACCAAGCGCCG
The DNA here is from genome assembly GCA_036850725.1 of Orchesella villosa. Classification (NCBI taxonomy): domain Eukaryota; kingdom Metazoa; phylum Arthropoda; class Collembola; order Entomobryomorpha; family Orchesellidae; genus Orchesella; species Orchesella villosa. The sequence continues at coordinate 10,021 of JAANSM010002349.1, forward strand.
AACCCTTTATTTATCTCCCATGCTACTACTTCATAGAAGGAAAATGTTTCATCACCTTTTCTCCCTTCCTCTACAGTTCAATGCTCAATAGGCTACGGCAGTGGAAGTGAGGTTGACTGATCAGTTAATGAAACAAAGGATGATGAGAGGCTTACGCCTTTGGTAGCGTTCTGCGTATAGTTCAGTATTACCCTTCAACAAGGACGATGTTGATTACAGCTTAGATCGTACACAAGGAAGAATTTGCATTAATTTCTAGGAAAGGAATCACACGAACCCTGCACTAATTATAGATGAGGTCATGCATAACAAGGGAAGGAATGCTTCTGTTGGAAAATTTTCTTTACTTTTGTATTTCCCAAAGGAGAACAAAGTCCGGAGACTTTCTTGGCGTAGTGGTAATAGGTCGCTGTGTCGTCTCTAACCAGCACACAATGTGATTTTTGGTGTAGTAGCGCAATGGGAAGAACCAGGCTTCTGAACTTGATTGTGATTACTTAATTTGCTTTCCTACGAAAATCCCACGAACACCACACCACGTCTGCTGTCGTCGTCATCATCACAAAAGGTAGAATAATATTATTACGACAGTGGTTTGACAGTGGTTATACTACTCTTTTTGCTGCTAACAACATTGGAGTATATGCTTCAGTCTTTCATAATAAATGCCATCATCATGAATCACAGCAGCACTATCCTTTGTTCCACTCTCAGCTCAACATCAACTTATTGAGAACTTGATGTAAGAAAGCAAAAAAAATATGCCAACAAAGTAAAAGATTCAGCAGTTCCTTCAGAAAAAGAGGAGCACTACCAACACCACATACCACCATCATTCGAATCTTAAAAATTTCTACAGGAAGAGAAAGTTTAAAGCTTGTCTACTTGATTAAAGAGTAAAATGCTGTTGAAGACGAAGAAGTGAAAAGAGAAGGGAAAAGTGAAGTTTTATTTCCAACTTTCATCCTTCCATGGCTCACCATTTCCCAAAGAAAATGGGAGCATCATCAGTTGACCGCCCGGTAGTACACTTTTTCCGCTCATTCTAAATTCCATTGTGGAAAACCTCGAGTGAGCAAATTGGAACGGAAAAGTTTTTCCCCTTGTTTTAATAGTACTCTCTTTTAGTTCTGTCTTTTTCGTTCTTGAAAGTGAACACCAGTTCCTTTTACACAATTATGTACGTCATCATTGACATCATCATCATCATCACAATTCCACGTTTCAGCGATACTCAAAAAACTCAAAGAGAATTGAAAATTGGGATGTTGCTTTCGCATGGTCACCCAAAAACATAAAAAGTCCTTGTGCTATTTAGCCTAATTTATTCCACCGCCAACATGACACAACTCTCCTATATGTCCCTCCAAACTGCCAACCTCACCAGGTCTTGTGTGTAGATACAAGCTCCTCCGTAAATTTATTAACTTTCACCTCAAAACGAAGCAGCACTTTTCACTTCCCCTCTTTCAACTCCAGCCAAAGAAATAAATGAGCAAAAGTGACAGAAGGAGAAACGAAACAAAAGATATACTTACATACATATCATATACATTATGCACACTCCTATCCATCGTCCCCTTCCTCTTTCAGCCTTCCGCTTATAGTGCGTCACATTCAACTTCCGACCATCCGACCTGTTATTTTACTCATTTTCTGCCCCTTCTGTTTCCTTTGTACTTGTTTCCTCATGTTTTTGTTCAGCTCCATCTCCTCCCTTTTAGTGCTCACATGCCGAAATAAATTAACAAAGTTGAGCGGCTGCTCATGTTCTTGTTTTGTGTGCTGTTGTAAGTAGCATCATGGTGAAAAGCACTTCTTTCACTTTCCTCCGGGCAAATCATACAAAAAAGACTAGTATAGTCTAGAGCGACTCTTGACTCTCTTCTGCTCTGTCATTTATCTTCGTTTTTTTTCCAACTCGTCCAAAAGAATTACACAAAGGGCACCCAAACCTTTGATTCTATCTCTCTCCCAGGAAAAAAGCAACAAGCAAAAACTGCGTCATCTTGATGATGATGGTGCACACACAACAGAGGAAAGTGATGTATCGCAAATCACAAACAATGACAATAGTACGCGCGTGTACCCGTAATAAGTTCATGTCAACGGAAACAACAGACGAAGAGTTGAGAAAGTAGAAACCAACCAACCAGAAACCCTTTTCTTAGCTTCACAACAAAGCTTAAGTAAACGAAACAGATCGAAGAACCAAAAAACCAAAGGAAGAACTAGTGCTCTAGTTTTCTATAGATTTCACTACTTGATGATGATGAGAAAGACGGAGGAGACACAAGTGTGTAGCCTGGAGCAAATATGAAAAAGGAAAATAAAAGCTGGGTTGGTTGCTTCTGTCTTTGTCATGTGCATTTTACTGCCTAACTTTGGTTTCTCTATCTTCTTTTTCTAGATTTCAATTTGAAGTGGTGACAATCGAGCAGCTCGCTTTTAACATCTGTTTCTCTCAACTGGTGACTGGAGATGAGGTTTGAGTGTGCTGAATTTCTCCCTAATTGTTTACCCTTCTCATTTCGGTTTCCCTTGTTTGTTTTTATATTTGTTCGTCTAATTTAATTATCTACGTCATTTTATGTTTCCTTTTCTCATTTCTTCTGCAGGAATTCACTTTTATTTTAATTGTAATTAGTATTGTGCTGCGTGGATGTGAAAGGTGGATTCCTCCTCCTGTTTAACTCGACCACGACCACAATCAACAATTGAATAGTAAAGCGACAAGCGAATTGGTTGCGGAAAAGAGAAAAAGAAGAAAGCTGAAAAACAATAGCCGCAAGCTTACCTGAAAGAATGCTGCTCTCTGCTCTTGAAACTCTTTGGCGAGTCGCCAGATTGGCAAAGAGGAAGCCCTTGCTCAGCTGAATTTTTGTGGCAGCATGTTTCTCCAACTCGATCAGCTCTCGGGACACGTCTTTCATGCCACACAAGGCGAAGAAAAAGCACCCAGCAGCCACATGCGAGTTCACACGCTCGTAGTACACCTAAAAATACACAAAAACATGTAGGTTTTATTAGGAGCTCAACTTTATGTGGATGTGGAATAAGCAGATTTTGCTATGGCTGTGAAATATTTTCAACATTAAACTATCAACTATGGACAGGTACAAAGCAAAACTGGAAATTTTGAAGGAAAATGTATAAATAGCGAATATAACATTACGCAGCAGAATGTCTCGCTGTGTAGCTTGTTTGATTCTCCGAATTATTTACCTTCCTTTGCGAAATGTTTTGTTTGTGTAGGTAATATAGAATCCACATCATATTTTTTGTATTATGTATTTTTATGCAAACGTATTTTTCTTTTGTTCTTATATACCAGGTTCATTATGCCACAATTTTTTCCAGACAACATCTGAGAAGACGTAATGCACTCCAATCAGTATATTTGAACGAACTACAAAAAAAACCTTTGTAGACTTGCTACTAGGCACGGTTGATAGTTAAAGCTATTCTCCGAAATTGTGAAAGGACTCCAGGCGTAATCTGTTTTTGATGTATTTTCAACGGCAACAATCAACTTCAGCTGCTTTCTTTTTCCTTGAAAAGAAAGCACATTAGAAAATTGTGCTTCATCAGCATCAGCAGAAGTAAATATACAGAGCAGCAGTGAGAACTATAATACTCCTAACAGTATTCATACAAATAGTATCTTTTGTGCTTGTGAGTCGTCAAGAATTGTATCTTCCTTCGACATCTTCAGTGAGACGAGACATTCGTAGCTACGTTCCAGTTTCCATTGTCACCCACCCACCATCATCGTGCCAATTTTGAAGAGGAGGAAGCCTGAAACTAGACTTTGTTTAGGTAGGAGGATGTCTTTCATAAAATGTTATATGTTTTGGTATACACAGAACACACAATCACAATCAGTGCGAGAAAGCGGAGTTGAGCAAACAATGGCTGAAATCGGAGGGTTATACTTATCGTCTCAGAAAATCAGCCAACTTTTTGCTTTCTATTGTCGTTCCAGTCATCATCGTCATCATGAGCATAATATGGGATGCTTGACGACAACGGTGATACAGAAAGCGATAGCGAAGACGTACATAGACTATTCACCCCCTTGTTTCCACTTTCCATAAGTAGGCAATGGAGAAAGAAGTGCTGAGCTTGGTGAATTGAGGCACACAACAAGAGAAATTTTATATGAAAATTTCTTCAGCTTGTGTGTTAGTGTGCTTATGCGAGAGAGTGAGTAAAGTATACAAAATCAAGAGAATGTGTAGGCTAGAAAGCGCTTTCTCTGCTGAGTTTAGTACTCGATTTCACTAAAGAAGCACTACTACTTTGCTGAAAAGGTCTCTAATTTTAGAACGTGAAACACCTAAACCGTCCTTGTATATAATATCACTCGTAACATAACATAATGTCTATATTTTATAATTTGCTCTCTCAAAAAATTCTGCAACATTTTCCTTCACTCTACAATCTACACAGTAGAGAATGCGAGTCACTTGTTCGTATGCATAGCATGTGCAGTGCGAAACGATGAATATGTGTGTGCCCTCTTCTTCTTCAGTCATTGCATATTGTTTAGTTTTTTTTCCTGTACATATTTATTCAAAAATGGGAACACATTTCTCTCTCGTATCAGAGAGTCAAGGCACATTTTCCTTTTCCCTCTAATGTCATTTCCTAACGCATTTGCATTTATATGGGAATTTTTTTGTCCCATGATGATGATAATGTTTTCTCCTCGACAATTCCAATAACTATTGCATCGCTTATGATAAATATGTCAAAGAAAGAACGGAATTTGTGCTGTGGTAGTGGAATGGAATGGTGTATTTGAAATGAATGGAATTGAAGGTGTGAGCGAGCACACAAAACTACGTCGTGTGTAGAACGGAAAAAGAATAACACAATGGGCCCAAATTTTCTTGCCTATGTCACAGAGCATCGTTTATAGAAAACTATATACTTCTGGTTTTCATTGCGATTCCAACTTCAGAATAAGAATGTTTTTTTTAGAAAAGTTCTTCCACATCTATGGCATAACATTGTTCATAGCTGTAGGACATTCAGCATAAAAGAGACTACCGTTGAATAAATGCAGTCGATTGCGTCTCCCTCCACGTCCATTTAGGAAACACAAAGTCGCACAATTTCTGCATGTGCTCTTTTTATTGCTTCAGTCTCAGTCTCCTCAAATTTGACACTGGTTCTTCTTCAAAAAACATAGGCAAGAAATGGCAAGGTTTTCTTCCAACAATGCATTATTTATGTGTCTTCTTGTTCACTACAAATCGTTACTCTTGTCAAACTCTGTATTACGTCTTTTATTT
>JAANSM010002350.1:0-15319 GCA_036850725.1 Orchesella villosa
GAAGAGATGGGAGTGGGCAATTTTATAGTTATATTACGTTATGTCGTTCGTAGTTTGTTTTCTGTTTGCCGTAAAGTGTTGTAGGATTCGGAACATTAGGCTGGTCGATGTTATCTTTTAGCAGCTTTCTATATAGATTACAGATAGTGCTCAGCTTTCTTGTTATATCGCTTTTCAAAGACTTTATTTTATTCTTATGACCTTGTTGAATATTTCAAATTTTCGATGATTCGCAAGGGATATATATATATGCATCTCCCAGGATTCATTCGGTAAAGTTTTTTATGATACGTTTGACAAATCATAGTGAAATGCAATGCCAGTTCCATGCGTGTTTTATTGAGATAACAAAATGTGTATTTTTATTATTTTAGTACTAGCAACTCAACTACGAAGTGGTGTAAATCTTCTATCTAAATTATTACTATCATAACATTCATCCGTATTTTACCCACTCTCATCTCTTCGCTCTGTACAGTAAAAAAATGCAAATTATAATATAAAAAGCGTTCGCAGTCATATAACTGTTTTATTATTTCAGTGTAAGCCTTACGCTATCTTAGGTATAGTTTTACATCTACGAAAAATGTAAGGTAATATTTTCTATCTTCGTACCGTATATCTAATAATACTTTCAAAGAGGACAACGACGTTACTTTATTTCTGTTGCTTGCCAAATGGAAGAAAACAGGACTAAATGCTGCTGAATCGTTAAAGCGGTGGAATCAAAACCAGGTAAAAAAAATTATTACGACCATTACGACAGTTCCTGTCTTGTTTTTATGACGATGTCCGCACACGTGGAATAGGTTTTGGGGCATATGATTTCCTGCCAAGTAAAGATGCCCCAGTTCTTGCCAGTATTTCGTCTAAGGTAGAAGATGCCAACTGTCTCGCGTCACTATTCCCACTTCTAGAAGTTTGCGCTTTAATATTCATTAGGCCCAGGAGGTTCTTAATTGTTGGATATTTGGCTGCCACTGGAACCAAACTACTGGCACTGATTCTGTTAGAATTTATGAGCTCATCTTCATCTTTGAATCGAGAAAATCGGTTGTCTGATGATGAACCAGATTGTTGGAAGCCACCACCGCTACTGCTCGAACTGCCACCGCCGGACTGGAATCTGGATGAACTCGAGGAGCCACCACCTCTTGTAACTCCATCTGGACCAGTTGCCGATCGACTAGAGGAGCTTGAACCCGAGCTACTGCTCGAACTGCCACCGCCGGACTGGAATCTGGATGAACTCGAGGAGCCACCACCTCTTGTAACTCCATCTGGACCAGTTGCCGATCGACTAGAGGAGCTTGAGCTAGAATTCCTATAAAAACTAGAGCCTCTGCCGCCTCCAGATCCTACGGCTGCACCAGCACCTGCTCCGCCACCTCCACCACCGCCTCCTCCACCTCCTCCTGACGTAGATTGCCTACTTTCGTATTCTACTACTCGTCGTCCTCCACTGCCTGGTCGCACTGAAAATAAAAAAATAAAACAATCTTGAGATCCATTCATCAACTTTACATAGTAATGGATGCAAGTACATACAATACAATGAAATATAACTTACGGTCACCATCAACATCGCTGGTAACACTAGTATTCCGGGTTCTCATCACAATAGCTGGCCCATCTCCTCTTTGAATAATTTCCTCTCTTTCTTCCGTCACTCGGTATCGCCTCTCTTCTTCCTCTAATTCTGGAATTGATTTTCGTCTTGCCTCATCCTCCTTCTTTTGATTTTCCATGAGAGCTTGAGAATAAAGTGATATTTTTGTTTATAAATTATCAGGTTCGAGCAGCCATGAAACAAGCATGTTCAAAATAACTTGAATACAAATGCATAATATCTTTGCTACGGCTCCTATTCTTTCAAGTCATAAATGCCTGTTTTGTATAAATTTCAGTCAATTTGAACTTACTCATGCTGAAACGATTAAGTTCCTCCACGGTTCTGTTCTTGTATTGTTGGACGAGTGCTTCTATAAACTCTTGACGTCGCAGCTCCTCCTCATCCTTTCTCCGTTGCAACTCTTCCAATTCACGTCTGATTTTCTCTTCTCTCCGCTCAAAATCCTGTTCCTTTTCTTCCAGTTCTTTTTGCAGTTCTTCTACTTGCTGTCGCTTCTCTTCGTCCTCTCGCTTTCTTTCTTCTTGCTCTCTATCTCTTTCTCTCTGTTCTCTTTCGCGTTCCTCCAGTTCTTCTTCCCGACGCCTTTTCTGCTCCTGGCGATCTTCTTCTCGTTCTCGCTCTCGTTCATTGTCTCGTTCACGCTCACGCATTGGACGCTCTTCCTGGTCCCTGTCTCTTTCTCGATCACGGCCACGATCTCGTTCTCGCTCCTTTTCTTTCACTCTCTCCCGTTCTTTATAAGTATCTCTTGTCTCTTCCTCCCTATCTCGCCGTTTTTCTTTTTCTTCATCTATATCATCAATAGACAGACTTGTGTCATATTTTTTATTTATTTAGTCAACTTTACAACCGTTATTAATGTTATTATTATATGCTGATCGTTGTTTATGCTTAATTATTTTAAATCATGAAAATTCTCTTGTTCGACAATACCGTTTCATAATATGAACATATTTCAGATTGCATTCGAATGATAAAAAGAAACAACTTATACTGTGTAATTGTAGAATTAATTGCCCTAATACTGAGTAGTAACTCATTCTTAAACAATGCCTGCCGTTAACTTGCTGACACTAATGTATCCTATCATACCACACCGCACCTCACGTGTGAGAATGAGCATGAGTGAATGTACTGTGTGAATATAGATTGTGATTAGAAGCAAACAATAAAATGATGCGTATAAAATCAACCGTCATGTCGCATACACATCAAATTGATCAAATCATCGCATATCACTTTCGTATATCAATTGTAAACCATATTTATTTTAGAAAGTACACAACCCAATGGTTTTTTAAAGGAATTTATCAAAAGCTGTGAATTTGTTGGCATCAATTTTCAGGTAGATGTAGAGATAAATGTTATGAAAAAATATTTTTTACAGTAACAAGATATTAAATATTAGTATGAAATATGCTTAGCTCTACAGTACTGCTTCTGTATGCGCCGACCTTGTGAAAAGTGGGATAGCGTGCAGACATTAGTCAATAAACGAAGTTGTCTGGTATGCAAATTGTGAAGTTTTATCATGTAACAAAGCCAAGTGGTCACGAAAATTTGCGTTTGAAATGTAAACTTGAAAGTTTGAAAAATTGCCCTGGTTAAACGGAACTGTAAACCTTCAGTTTTTTTTATCTTCCTGAATCTCTCCTTCGTGCATAATTTGAATGACCCTTTTATGTGTATTATGAAGTAAAAGACATTGGTACGCCTACAACAGTGGCCTGCTAATGATGCATGTAACCCCCTATAATGTTTCACTATTGATGATTGACTGATTGAGATCAATTTATACGTCCCTGAAACATTCAATTTAATAAAAACTAAGTATTGGCTGCCTTACATCTTTCCCGTTCAAACGGATATCGGAATTTTTCACGTGGTCGTTCGTAGACATATCCATTGCCATTCCAGCCTCCTGTGCCCCCATATCCATGATTATGTTGATGGGTATCATGGTGGTGGAAGTGATCATGATGATGGTAATATGGAGGAAAATAACCATGTGCTTTCGCTTGTTGGCACACAATAACCGTCACTGCCAAAAGCAGAGTGGCCCGAACTACACCCATATTAGATAATATATTTGTTAGAACTTCTGTTAACTGTAGTTTCCAGTAGCATGAAACTTTGCAATAATTTGCACTTTATACATATATTGTTTTTGCAGCCAGTCGAAACTGACTGGAAATTGGCTTTCCGCACAATAGCCGACAGTTCACTCCAAACAACTTTAGACACTTGTAAAATACCCAGTAAAGTCAGCCCAAGACGCTTCGTTCAAGATAAGCTCAACTCAGACAACTACATTTGATGAATGATTGGAAAGGACTGAGCTCATTCTTTCACATTTTAGGTCAGCATATAATGATATATTTTTCAAGCTATATACTAACTAAATACATACCTAAGGGTTCATTATAGCGGAGGGAATTGTTATAAGTGGTGTGGTGATGCATTGTATCAGTAACGAGAGCAATATTGAAGGGTTTAGTACAATCTCTTACTCACTGTGGGAGATGGTATCATCGAAAGTCTAATTAAGAAAGAATAATCTTCACTTATTGATATGGGATAGTAGATCATATATGGCCACAAATACCATCACATAAGGTGCATAATTGTGTAGGTGGCTTAGTTCCAAAGTATCACTTACATTGATTTCAAGCTATATAATATTATGTCCATTAACTATACAGGGCAGTTATCATTCCCCCTCCTCCTGATCACAAGTTAAGTATGTTGTCATCCACGTATACACCAAGAGAATGATATAATATGTATGTAAGGTACAGGCTCAGGATTTCTCAGAGGAATCAGGACTAAGGACACTCATCAATCACCATGCTTGCACCAGCAATAGTGTGAGCATACCAATGTTCAATTCATTAATGGCGTGTAAGAAGTCAATATTATGCGAATGCGACCCAGTTTTCCCATAATATATGATTATCGAGCAAGTCGCGTTCAAGTTTTTGAGTTCCCTATGAGAAGCGAAACAACTTATGCAAAATAAGATGGGGTTACTTAAGGTAACAATCACTGAACAGCCTTCTGTTGCACTCGCTCTTAGACTTGCATGTCCGTCCAGCAAACTCCACGTTTTAGATGCCTAAAAGACGTTTTAAGAACTAATAAGTATATCCACCGATGGGAAACAACATGCAAAAGGCTTTGGCAATAAGCATGCTAAAGCAATACTCATATTAACGGATATGCAGTGAAAACATTGAGAACCATTACAAATAAAAGTCCTTAAAGTCCTTCAAAAATATTTTTCTCTAATTCGCGAGAAAAAAACCTTTTCGCTTAAAAAATGTTTCCATTGTAATCCACTCACAGTGGGATTAGCCCTACCAATAATCTATGAAACTCAATTAGCAAGTTGACCTATCAAACTTGACAGGTGACATGAAGGTAGTCTGTTATAGGTGATGAATGAGCAATTTATGAAGGTGTTAATAATTATTAAATGATAGAAAAATTTAGAAGAAGCTACACACACGCAGCGTGTAGCGTGTCCTCTCGTTCCATGCTTTATTAGTTCTTCTAATAAAGAATATTAGTTCTTCTTCGATTCGATCTCATCCACGAAAAAGGCAAATTGTATTCGAAAATTGTTTTATGACCCAATATTAACTATTGCCAATGTAATTTCTTACCTAACCACCACCATCAGATATGCATTACAATTTTTTTACAGACATCTTGCGATTACATAACAAAATGCCACCATCAAGATCTATTAAGAATTTGAATTGCAAAAATTAAGATGGATATACTTAGTAAAGGCAAAAAAAAAAACTAAACCTTTCAAAATCGTCATGTTTTATGTTTTTTTGCGATATGCATAGTAAATATCAGACACATGATCCTGATCATAAAGACAACACCATGCAATACTACTTATGATGACTTCTTATTATAAAATCAGAATATATTACATAATATGCAAAGTTTCCAATGTCTCTCCTCATTATCTTTCGGGAAATCTTGTGAACTCGTGTGCATCATGTCACGGCAATCCTCTTAATTGATTTCACCTTGTTCGGTCCTGGTAATGTGGCAAACAAAGAAATGAAATTTAAAATGAAGTGAGTATACCTACACAACAAATTGCTTAAGAAAATTGTGCATTAAGTTATGTTTCTTGGTCGATTTATCAATTGGTGTCATCGCCTAAGGTTTCTATAATTATATGGTGCTTCTTTCCTACTCAGTGGCTATTGTACCCCACACGCAGTTAGTAGGGAAATATTCTAGAAGAATCCCCATAAAAAATCACGTTCACTTTGTGGAATAAATTATTATGCTTCTAGTATTATTATGTAACTGAAATGCGGAAGTATTGAACTTGTTGTTTATTGATATATTTTGATGGTTATTGATGTAATGTGTCGTGTACATTGATATACAAGCTCATCTTTAATCTGCCGTACGATATAGGTATGTATATAGCTGTATAACCAATTGAATTTTTTAATGTAAAGCAAATCTTAAAGTACAAGAAAACTTTATTGCCATATTAAGCCCCTTCAATCAAATGGTCTGAGGTACTTTATATATTATAGCTGGTGATGTCATGAAGTAATTTTAGACCGTGTATACTATTTTTATTTATTTTTATTATTGTGCAGTTTCTTGTTGCGGCAGCAATTATCATTCTCTAAAGTTTCCCACGCTGTCGCTTGCTCCTCTTTTGAAAGTTGAACTTCAATCACTTGTTACAATTTAGCCTAACAAAGAACTAATTTGTACTTGACTTGTCCAACATATCTCCTAAGTTGTTACATCATAATGTTCATTGTATTGCAGCAACAAGTTTTTGTTGATATGAGAGAGTATTGACAATGTATACGTACGCATTCATCTATTTTTATTGATGTTTTATGGCCAATTCTACTAAGTACCCATGTATGTAATTTAGTGAGTGTTGTGGACAATTCACAAATTAATATGTAACATTAAGTGCTTAGGTACTTAATGACCTTTTGATGGTGCCGGCTCTTAATGAGTGTAGTTAAGTCCGAGGCAAACTATTACTTGTTAGACTTCTTCGGTAAAGTTGTCGCGAGAAACAGTAAGAAACTTTTCTGTTTTTGCCACCGGCTCTTTTGTAAGGGGCTGTGAAAGGATGAAAGTAAAGAATTAGAGATATGTGAGCTAATTTTTAGTCCATAAACGATTCTAATAAAAATTCTAAATCGACGAATGTAAACGGTAGGATCATTAGTGTATGAATATAAATGGAAATGAAAGGATGAAGTTGACCTAGAAATGTGGGAGAAGTTTTTGGTTTCAAAGGAGTACTTGAAATACATTAAAATGTTTGTAATGTTGTTTAACATTCTAAGAAGCCATTAGAATTTGAAAAAATAGTAGTCAAGTTAAAATATGTACGTCAATTTACTGTGCAAAGTAATAATAATAAAGTAATTATGATTATCAAATCACATCATATATTATGGCTGACATTGTAATCTAAATAGGGACTCATTCAAATTCCATTGAGTTGTAGTAGCATGTGTAATTACGAGTAAAGCGATTATGATAATGATCCAAGTTCACGGAGGTTCCTAAATAAGGCTAAAATATTTTTCTCAGCTTTAATAAATTAAATTGTTGTTACTTAAAAATAACACTTTGTGTAGGCACTACAAATGATATATTTTAAACGTTGGGAGCTATTCTGTTTAAAAAGGCACCTTAAAAGGTCGACACGATACAAACGAAAGTGAAGTAGGTGCCAACATATAATGACTACTGCCGACATAATGAAAACAAGATTATTAAAGTATTTTTAATTGCATTCGTGGAATGAAGCGTATTATGTTAATAACAAAGATTATAATTTATCTGCAAAACCGTGGTCGAGATTAGATTAGAATGGAGGTTTGTGAGAGCACGCAAATTTGGATAACATGGATTGTGTAATGGTACAGCATATAGTTTTTTATAAAATTCAGAAACTGAGAAGATGTTGTAGGTTTCGTAGAATTTTGTGCGTCGTCAACAAGGAGACCACACACGCATCAATACATGAACCACTACTTATTTCCATTTAGGTCGGACAAACGAGAAATTTTTATTTTTATTAGTTCTCTTTCATATGCTTTGACTTTTTTAAAGTCAGTTGGGTTTCGACATAGCTTTTAGTAATATTTAAATTTATAAGTTTCACGTGAAGGACATAGAACATACCTTCTGTCTTCTGTCTTACTCACAAAGGTTTTGAGAGTCATCTACCCAATAACAAATTTTAAAGCTGAACTACTGATGTTCTAATCGTAAATTCAGAAGTAGTTTCATTAGCATCACAATGATAATTCAAGCCAATTTTATACTGCGTAAATTTTTTAAAGTCTATTGGGAAAGATTTTTCCTGTTTGAACGTGGAAATAACGTACTACATCATACATATGCCTTGATTTTGAGAGATTTACACAAGCACAGTTATAGTACGAAGTATGATAACAAGATAAGATGCATTGAAATGGAAATATCTGAAGGTGCAAAAGGTACTGGACAAAGTAGAAATAGGAAACTTACTTAGGTTTGAAAAGTTGTAAAGGAAAAAAGTAAAAGTGCCACTAGTCACTCTATCAGTCAACACGTTCTGTGTACATTTCCGATTCTAACAAGAAACTACGATTAGGAGAGCATTCAAGCAGAAAGTCAAACAAAGTAAAGAGCGTGTTTGGAAACATTTTGACGAATTATGGAAGTATACGTAAGTTTTGAGTATAGTTTGTGCTGATGTAATGTAACTTTATGGTTATTATTAGTATTTCCCACTCGTACTTCGTAGCTGGCAAGCGATTTCTGTCACTATACGGTTTTGCTCACGGTGCCGTTCCAGTCTATACATAATGTACTTACGATTAGTAGATACATAAAAATGTCGCTTTGAACACACGGTAAATACGATTTTCCATTAGTTGATTTAAAATTCTGATCAAGAGAACTCTTACCGCATTCTTCAATCGATTGCAGTTACGCTTCGAAGACTCGCCAGCTTTTTTGAAATCCCAGGACATTTTAAAAGTGAATGTCGTGAATAAAATACTTTACAACTAATATTTATGCTTCAATACATTATTTGTATATTTTGTATGGACAAAATCGGTTTATGTTATGAGTAAAAACTCCATGAGATTTATGATAGAATTGTTACTCACAACACCTGTAATACTGCAGAAGGAAACTTTCAAATATGCTGACAGTTTAAAAAATAAGTATAGAAATCTATCTACAATAGTTCTTCTTGTTCGCAAAAGTATTTAGAATATAGGGATCTTACTCATCTTGATGCCATATGCTATTCCTATCTATTGATAATTACTGAGTAACACTTTTTCACCACCTACCTGCGTAATATTTTATTTTATTTCTCTACCTGTTGGTTTCTAATAGTCGTAAGTTTTAAGAAGTTGACAAATTTTTACGAGTTGTGACTAACAAGTTATTAATGTTATTATATTCCAGTCGCAATGTTTAGGTTTCCGTTTCCGTCCGTGATATTTAATTACTATTAATAATTATGCATAGGGATTTTATTCACTCATATGCATTCATTACAAATTTACAAAATACAAGTGATCCGTCTTAGGATTTTGTAATTATTGTCTAAAGCTGGGCTTAGCACTAAGGCTTGGAGTGTAAACTTTTTGAACGTGATTGAGCTGTAGTTATCCGAGTTCATTTCTCATAGTTTCCGTTCGTAGATAGTCACTGTGAGTCACTTTCATTTTATTGTAGAATAAATTACGAATATCCATACGTGACATTCATTTATTGGCACGAATTCACGTAACCTTTGTAATGAACATTAATCATTCCTCTCTTCTTTAATATTACACACTAAATACGTACCTACATTTACATAGCAAAGAAGTATAAAGGGTACTGCAAAAAGTTTGTGTACCATTATAGTACACACCACTGCTTCATGTATTATGTAACGACTATTTTCCCACAAAATTATGAGGTGTAAAAATCGACATTCTGAAAACTAGTTTCTACAAAACTCAAGGAGTATATACGTTTTGCATATTAAGTTTCAAAAGTGTATTTGCCATTTGCTTTTTTGCAGTTAGATTTTACTAATAACAGTAGGTACTGGCATTTCTACGTTCTATTTTAGGTACGTTGTCAGTTGTGACTCATTGAAAAATATATATTGCTTACCCAACTCTTTCTGTATATATGCCGATTGTCGATGCGTCTCTTGCACTATTTCCGCTTGTACTTTGCAGATATGTTGAATATTAATCGTATTATATACGTCTTGCCCTCTTGTCTTTACCTGCCCTTTACAGGTTCCATGTTATCTATTTATGCGTGCAATTAATTACTCCATTTAGCTCTTCCGCATTCGATAAAATATTTTAAACGGCATTTCTAAAAAAGCATTGCGTAAGAATGAATTATTGTGATCAATATCAAATATTGAAAATAAAGGTTTTTCGATTTCATCTTTCGTGTCGTGTGCCTCTGTGTGCATGTATATATATTTATATGCATGCATGCAAGTCACTAATTATTTTCTTATTACATGAATTCGCCTTTTAAAATACCCTGTTGATAGTGAATGCAAAATTGACTCGCTCCAAATGCTTGGAATTTTCTCCTAGAAAACGACATGCTTTTAGCTATCTATCTATCAGTGCATTTGATTTTCATCATCAAAATAAAAGCTATTAATATATAAATCAATTAGTCCCAGAGGCATGAGAGTGAACAGTGCAATTGCTCGTGGACCGGAAACAGACTATACTTGCAATCTCTCATGCCTTGTCTCTGCATGTTATTGAAATATGATTGTTGATAGTAATTTTCATAGATATACGTTCAAATAGAACTACTTAAATGAAGTAGAGACGCTTTACCATGTTGATGCTAAATTACAATATTCAGTAGTAAATTAGCATTCGCTTGCAAATAAGCAATTAGTATGAAAGAGGGTAAATACAAAGATCGTGTTGAGTGTAGAATGCAGAGCATAAAGCATTAATTGACTAGCATAGTTCAGTTCGTCGGGTTTCAAAGCGTAAATGTATATGTACCTACTGTGGATCCCGTACGATATCGTCACAGAACGCAGTGCTATAGACTTAAACCTAAAAACGTATACCAGCTTTCCTATCTCACACTCCGTCAAATAAATAATCTAATTACTTTATGAGCCCAGAAGCTCAATTAAGGAAAAGTCGAGACAGTCATGAATGTTGAATGAAGAACAGCTTGACAGATGAATATGGGGAGCGGAGAGAATCAGTCTGGACATGGAATATTTATAAGAGCTCCAGGAGGCTGTTGGAAAAAAGGAAAAGCAGCAGGAGAAAACAAAATTTATATCAGGGAAAGCTCTGCTATATTATGCCCCTTCAGCTCCATGAACTCTTCTTTTTACCACTCAAAAGCTCTTATGTAGAACTACCTCCATGAAAAACGGAGTACATTACCGTTGTGAGCACCCAAAAACGGAAATGAAGCTGTTAGAAACTGTCATCGTCAGCATGGGAATTCACACGGGTTTGAGTCAAACGTAGTAACACGTTCTTGGAATTGAATGTTATGTATTTTGTGCTTAAATTGCTGGAACTTGTTAGAGGAAAGACACGCGAAGCATTTTGTAAAGCAATTCGACTGCGTAATGATGAAGTTCTTCTCCAGTATAAAATTAGCATTGACGTAATGAACTATTCTGAAAATTCTCTTCAAATGCGTAAATGATCATGATCTTTGCTATTTCTGTAGTCAAATTATGTAGAATTAGTTAGATACATTTAAATATTTAATAACACGAACACTTTTCTTGACTTCAATTTGCTATAGAACTTACATAAACTCTGCTAGTACCACCAATACTTATAATAAATCGATATCGACAATAAATCCACTAACGAGCTCGATAAAGCTCAATTTGACGATTGATAACTATGTACAAATTCATCCTGCCTTCGAAAATACGTCAGGTCATTTTTATTTTTCAAACTAATGAAAACCCTTTCACCTTTTCTGCATTTAGCTCTCCTGTGAGAACTATTCCTATCAATTGCACATGCAGAACTGCAGTTTGTGCATTAATAGCAGATTGATCGATAATTATGTTAACTACACTAAAACTCAGTCTGACGTACAAGGGTACAAGTCATTTTATGGGAATCAGCTTTACTCTTAGAACTGTACCTGTAAATTAATATAGCAGCCAACTTTTAGCATTCATTTGCAGTCTTAAAGCAAAGTCTTCAATGCATTTGTCTCATCTCATTATTAGTCACCTTTTATGATCAACCAATTCTACCATTTAGACCAATAATGACAGTGATTATAATAATTAGCATGATTAAATATTTATTAGCAAGCAGCGCTGGCTTTCAATTGCAAGCACGTAGTAGTTTGAAAGAAATCAAGAATATGTTTCTGACAACAATATAGTATAACAATCAGTGACAAATTGAAGTAAAAAAAGGATATGATCGAACATTCTAGTGAAAAATACACACTCTAATCGTAGTCAAATGGGATCACGATCGTATTTTATAATCGCATTGCATTGTAAACTAGCTGAGACTTTTAGATTGTGGTTCATTGCAAGTTCAATATCAAAAGTTATGTAATGGAAGTTGTGATGGAAAAATTGTCCCTATATATGATTATATTCCTTGATCGTAAAAAATGAATGACAAATTGCACCTATCGCTTAAGTCAATTCTACAATTTATCATGGGTATGCTATGCATTCACAAAGACAAAACACAAAAAAGAATCCATTTTCATTCATTTTCAAATGGAGTCCATTTTCATGTAAAAAAAAGAAAATTTATTTTCTGATATTTACACAACATTGCGCATTGAATCTTCTCTTACATTTGCTGAGTTGGTAAAACGTTAGAAATGCAATATGTGCTGACCAGATCTGTAGTTCCGCGTAAGTTCCATTGGAACGGTATGAATTTTAAACAAAAGGAAATAGTAACACTAGCAGGGAAATGGTACGTCAGTACGTGTGCTGCAGTTCGAAAGTAAGGTTCATCTACAAGGTGGAATGATTCCATTTGAAAAATGAAATACATACCATGCAATTTATTCACATTCGATTATTACAGACGATCGAAATTGAGTGATCGAAACACTGTTGCTGATGCAATGCCTGTAATACAATGTAATTTGAAAGCAGTTGACTGTGCAAATCTGTCCTCACGAAATCATTCGTAATAAGGCAATATGGTTGAACATTCGAATTTTCGAATCATAAGATAATATACTACAATTCAACATTTAAGTAGATTTAGTTTGGCATTATTTTGGTTAAAAAAGGTGGGTAAATTTTTTTTGTATCGCATCATTATCGTAAATGTTTCTATTTGGCGCTTGATACTTTATTAATTATCCTACAACGTACAACACAATTTATTTTACAAAAACTGCAAATGAGATGTGAGGATACGTTATGTACTTTTGTATCATTTGAAGCATTATAAAACGGACGAAACTATTTCAACTAGTGTCGTACGCTCATTTATTACTATTACTAAAAATTAGATATCAACATCGCATATATGTAAGCAGATTATTGCTATTTTGTGTCAGGTGTTTGTCCGTCTGTCCGTTCACACGATGAATATGTGATTATGGGCCATCAATATCGGCTTAAAGTTAATGTGGTTTAGTCTAGCGTGACATAATTTGACATGTTAAATATCCCTGATGATAAAGTTATAAGATGGACAAAATTAAATACACCTAACTGGTAAATAAACAAGATAATTTTTTCCGGCTTAACATGGACTGTATTGATTGATGATGAGAAATTATTTAAATAATTTATAAGTCCATGAAGAAGTAGTGATATAATACAGATAGTGAAGTTTATAAAATTGTCTTATAAAGTACAAGGTTTTTGTCTTCTTTGTAAGCAACATGAACGGTGAAGGTTTTTATAGCTTCTTAGTAGGTAGATAAATTCTGATGAATTTAGCTTACGTGGTAGTCAAGTTTCAGAATATAAAGGATCACTTTAGAACATGGCCAGCTATGCTGGTCTCAATCGAATTGATTGAACGATCTATCGGAATAAAATATATTGTGTCAGGTTTCTATAATAATACTGTTAGTAATATCCTGCATCGATTTGAATTCACAGAATTTAACAGACGACTATTGAGTTTGTTATTTGGAATATTTGGATGCTGCAACCACGCAAAAATGGTAATCTTCATCCTTTTTCGTTCAAAGAAATCATATATTAGTATTAGTCACGCTAACTTGTTGGAATTTGAAATTGGAATATATGTAACAAGGAAAACATGCCAACTTATACGAACAATCTAATCCATTCTGGAATTTCCTTCTCCATTTACAATTCCCAGCTCCTCACAGGAACACGATGATGCCCTCTTTCACGCTTCCAATTTCCATTTTGTTCACTAGAAGCCCTTGTGTTGCAAAAACCGAGCACTTCAGAGCACACATGATGAGCAGGGTGAAACTTAATCCAACATGTTTCCTCCTGTTTGAAGGAACATGAAATATCTTATTTTAATATAATTTAAATGAGATACCATATTTTCTTTCATCTTGACTTTTTCTCCGTCTTGTTACCATCCATTTTATTTTCAAATTCCAATTTCAACATGCTCCTGTTCGTTTCGTATAATATAAGTACTCAGGTACGGCATGGCATGATTCCGTACAAATACCAGGAAAAGAAAAGTTATTGTATTCGTTCCAATCGTTCCTCCTACTCATCGCTACTACAACTTCTTTTCTTAAACTTCCTTCTTCCTTTCTTTTCATTCTAGTGTGGATAATCCCATTTCTCAGGAGAGCACAAAAAGAAGGAAGAACTAAAAGGTGTAGTGTGACATTTATATTTTTGGTTACAGTGCTTGTCACTGGCTGCTTCAAATGGAAGATGTATACAAAAGCAGAAGTTGTCTCTGGAAGTAAAAGGTTGATATCGGAAAACTATGAAAATAACTGTCAAATACATTTCCCTTATGGTTTTCACTAAGACTTTCCAAGAAAAGGTTTGCAAGAGAGAAAAAGTGTCATTGTACACCGTCTCCATACAAAAATAGCTACATTTCTACAGTCATTTCCACTGTAAAAGAAATACGTTTCGTTGTTTTCACTCTCGAAATCCATCTCAAAAAACGGTGATGCAATGCGATGCAATTTGCAAGTCAGCGAAGCAAAGTAATGGAAAAGAAGTAGTCTCTGTGTTAAGTTCAACTTGCTCCAAACTCCAAACGAGTTATGGGCATTAAAACGAGGGTATTATATGTGAATCTTATCGGCAAACATATGTACATGCGTATATCGTTGTACTTAAGATTATAAAACAGAAGAACTATTCTTTTCCAGACGTGGAAATTGCAAGGATGGACAGTCAAATCGACCCGGTTAGAAGCTACCTATTAGTTGAAACTAAAACCCGAATACGTATTCAACGGTTGAAAAAATAGCCTTTGTTTTCCTCGTAGTATCCGTTTCTTTTCCGTATAATATTCCCTTTCTGAATTGATATAAAACAAGTTAAAAACTATGTTTTTCTCGTCCTCTTCCCAATAGACAACTGTTTCCACTTTGCTAGACCTTCAAACCTTTTGCATCCTGCTTGACTTTCCCCTTTTAGTCTAAAAATATTTTAGACTATTTTAAAGCAAGCTTACTTTT
>JAANSM010002351.1:0-15313 GCA_036850725.1 Orchesella villosa
TTCCTAAACTGAAAAATGACATGCGAAAATAACGTATAATTCGGAAAAACAGGTGAAAAAAGAGTGTAATAGCGTGGCTTGGACTCCGAGACCCGGCATTCTTCCCTACAAGCATTTTGGCACTTGAGAACATGTGGAACAAGTGCATAAGAGTCAAGGGAGATAATATAGTGAAAATTAACTACAAATATTAAGTCGTTTGAGAATGAGAGACAAACAAAGTTGATGCAATACATATGAAAATCCCTTCGTATATTAGCCGAAGGATATGATAGCCGAAATACATTTTTTCATGTACCATGTCTATCACTGATGCTTATCTTACCATAATATGCATACTATTCATATTAAAACTTACTTTCATATCCTCATTTCTGCCTATGTTTTAATAGCGTTTTAAACAAAATAATTGTTTCGCTTAACCTCAATCGTTAAATTGACAAGCCTCTGTGGTGATTCACTTCTAGCGTTGCTTACATGAGAAGAAGGTAGCAGCATTCTGAGAAAGGAGACAGGCAGTGTATGAGAAGGAAGAATATTCAAACAGTATTTCTGCTCGAGAAGCAGCAAGCGTTTTTAAATTTTTTAGATATATATGTAGATATATTTCTTCGGTTCGTCCGCTCAAACATGGCTAAAAAACAGACCAGTCTGGAGGACTAGTCCTTAAAGGGCCGCAGAGACTTTTCTCCCATGCTAGAGGCATGGGGGAATTTTTTTTATAGATTTAGCCTTGGCGGGGGTTTATAACGAACCACCGCCAAGTCTAAATCTATAAAACAAATTCTCCCATGCTAGTAGCATAGGTGAGAAGCATCTACCGCTCCTTAAAGACTAGTCCTCAGGACTGGTCACAAACGAAGCTTTGCAGAAGGAAGTAGCAGTTATGGCAAAGAAATATCATGCAAAAGCGTGTCAACCATCTCTAATCAAAAAGTCCGCAAATAGGACAGCAGAAGCTCCAGGAATTTCGAGACCCGACGGTGTCCGTAATTCATGTAGAAGTCTTGTCTAAATCTATAAAAGGTTAAGAGCATCTTCCACTCCTTAAAGACTAGTCCTCCGGACTGGTCTGTTTTTCTTGTTACGCTTGGCATGAGCGATCCAGACAATAATGCATATCATGCTGATGATACGAGCCTCAATTTTTTAAACAAATATTTCTATCATATTAATAATTGCTTAGGCATGGGGAAAAGCATCTTCGGCTGCTTAAAGACTAGTCCTCGAGACGGGTCCGTTTTTCTGTTTAGGTCAGATATGGGCGGAAATGACTGAATCTGAGTATATTTATAAATCTAAAAGTGAAAAGGTTTACTGCTTCTCGAATACCATAAGTGTTTATAATATGCATACATGATCGCTTTTTTAAATGATGTAGAGGGGAAGAACTTTCCTGATGCATCAGAGTCTGTGTTTACTTAATTTTTTCAAATAATTTATTTCTTCGCTATCAATAATGTCTAATTTGAAGCTATGCCTCTGAAACAGAGGCTTACCTTACTTTTTTACAAACATATCTGTAACACATATCATATGCGGGTTTTAATTTAATTATAAACCTAAACTATGCCTCTGATACAGAAGCTTAGTTTACAGGCACATGAATAATAAATTTATTCGAACAAACTTAAAGCTAACCACCGGGTAATGTTAAATCGTAATCATTAGAATACCATTGTTTAATAATACAACGTTAGTTAGTAGTTTTCATTAAACCTAATCCGTCCTAGAAGCAGCTCATCATTCTTCTCAGTTGTAGAGATTTATCAGTCAGATTCTTAAGATTTATCAGTCCGCACGTGAGCCCTAGGGAAGTAAGAAGAGTTAAATTCAATTAAAATTCAAATTATTTTGAACCTAATAACTCGGATGTATGTGATTTAAAACTTCCATACCTTGGAATATGAGCATAAAAGCCGGATTTTGAACCGTAAGCCTTTTTACAGAAGTGGCAATACCATTCGTTAACTTTCTCCACATATTGGTACTTCGCCTTCATGATTTCGTTCATTTCACTAAAAGCTACTGATGAAGGAAACGTTAACAAATCAGTTGTAAGTAAATTATCTTTGGAGGCATTTACTTTGGCTAATGCTCTCTCTAATAGACTTTTAAATCTAATCGTTGATCCCATAGCGCGAGCTTCTTGAGCAGCGGAGAGAACGCATGGTCCAATGGAGGCTTCAAGTTCAACTATGACTTTCTTAATAGTTGCATCACCTTTTGTATATTTTCTTACTCTTTTTTTCCGAGCAGCTTTCGTTTCAGTTCTTTCAGGAGCAGCCAAGACTCGTCTTTTTGCGGGACTTCCTTCGGATTCATCGGTATTATTATCAGAGTCCAAAGCAGTTGCTTTTACGTTGAAAGTTTTTGGTCTTTGTTTTCGACGCTTAGCGGAGTTCTCAGCATATGAAGCATCCCTCGGATCATCATTTGGAGTAGAGACTAAATTAGTGTCAATGGAAATTGAATCCTCTTCTCCATTTGAAAGAGGTTTATTTGGAACTTTAGGTACCCTCAGTCCTTTCTTGATGAGACGATGCTCCTTTGCTTTCTTGTTGGTCTTCAATTTCTTTTTTGCAGGGCTTGTGAATAGATTCCCTTCGTCACTTTTGTCTTCGATCATACTAGATCTTTTTCTTTCGGTCCTTGGGTTCCCACTCGTTGAACCTTCAGAGGAGCAGTCGGTATCTGAGGATGTGCATTTTACAATCTTTTTAATATCAAAACTCTGATTGCTACGAAAGATTGGTGGAGAATTTTCAATCGAGGTGGGTTTCACTCATAACAAGCGGTATAAGCATGACGAGTATAATCATAACACATACAACATAATGCTTTAACTCTTCAAACCCATTCTACTCAAATCCATAATCAAAGATAAATAACAATACAATATAACTAATTAATTGCGTTACAACTTACAAACAAAATGAAAATAGTTCCAACTTCCAACAATATATTTTCCAAACTTTTGAAACTACACTCTACTCACCACTCAGACCACTGACACAAATTCACCGATCATTCAACTATTTCGCATTTCATGCAGCACAGCATGCAAGTCAATGCAAGTAAACGTGCTCAAGTGTCAGCCAGCTCTGAAAAAAAACACAGTGCTCCGGTTGGTACTGTAAGTACATAATATGGCGAGTGGCGTCGGGAACCGCGAACCGCTATGCATTGCTCTCCAATATTTCTTGTTCTGTCAGCGAACACGAATTATTATGAATAAAACGGAAGTATTACGAATACACATAAAAAGTTACTAATGCATAAGCAAAGCACATAATGTGGAGCAAATAGTTCTAGCTCTGCCTCTACTATCAATGTTCAGACAACAGGAGGGTATTGAAAAGGTTTGATGTGTACATGGTTTATTCTATTACAATTGCTGATTGAATGAACAAATAGCTACGTATCATTTCTATTTTAGTATATTTATTTATATATTCATTTGATTTGTCCATAATACTGGACCGGACTACAAGAACAGTAAATTCTTTTGCATTAAAATTTTATATCAAATTTATCAACACACTTTTTAAGAAGTTTACTATAATTTTGTGCAGAAGCCTTGCATTCTTCCTCTGCATGGGACAAAATTTCAAATCCTCCACTATTTTCAAACAGGGGAACGGGAGGCACACAAAAACTTGTTCCACCTCGGACTAACGGAATTAGTCGCGGTGGACATGTCCTCCTTTCACACATTACCTTTGCAATTATCCTCCCACTTGTATTTTCAACTGTCTTGACTAACCATTCTTCTTCATCACAGGGACCCTATAACGAAAATTAAGAAATTCAAATGAAATCCAAAATACGAGACTCGTAATATAATATTTTATACTTACCTGATCATATATTCTGAAACATTTCCCTAAAGCTGCCATAAACGCGAATTTCACGAGAATCTCAGTCTCAATTTCACAAAACTGATCCTCAATTTTATTACTCCGATGTACTCCTTTGAAGCAATTACAATTACAGAAGCCAAATTGTGATCCATCCTTTAAAAACATACTTTGATCCTCATCACAAGGGCCTCTTTGTCCAGCCAAATAGCATTTTGGAGGAGAACCGTGGTAAACTCAGGGATAACCTTCATCTGACTTTGGGCATCCTGGAACACTTGAGAGGGCACCAGGTGATAAGCTAAAGCTGGTTTCGTTGTAGTTAAAATCGACTAGAACTCCGTTTTCCACATCTTCGATGTATGTAATGATGCGTTCTTCAACTAATGACCAGTTTAAGGATGCTGTTTTATTTGCTTTAGCGAAGTCAAATTTTAACATGATCACTGTCAATATAAGTGTATAGTGACAATAACGTTTTTAGAGTCCATGATGAGATACCAATGAAGTCAAGAACGGGGTCTTTTTCAAGTTTCTGGATTCGTAGTTAATACTTTTTAAGGATGTGTAATACCACCGTACATAATGTATTAGATTACGTATCGTGGTAATACCATGCAGAACAACTTGCAGGGATGTTTGCAGTTGTTTATGAAAGGTGTAGCTAAAACTTTTGTGCACACGGATCAAGAAAATATATTAGATGAAATGGACAATTCTAAATAGATTTAAGAAGCGAAACCCCCTTATTAGAAAAGATGAAAGGCAATGAACGAAAAACAAATCAAGCGAAAGGATTAGGTTGGTTTAGCTAGCTATGTTGATTATCTATGAGAAAAATTTAATAAACAAGAATAAATCAACCAAAAGATTCATATTATGATACAAACTTGTGTAAAATGTATTTTGTACTGTGCACATACCCAGAAGAATCTGTCAAAATATACTGACAAAACCTGAACTTTTAAATGCACTTCCCATTCACTTTCAACTTTTTATAATCATAATCCTCGCCTTTCTTTGGTCAGCCAACTAATTATTTGAAAAGCATACACATACAACCAACAACAAGCAGAAAACAGGTATGCACATAAATCATAAATCTAACGATGTTATGAGAATTTCTCGACTTCCAAAAAAAGTATACACGTGCATGGTTTTGCAACTTGCTTAAAATCATTTCATAATAGTTCTGCACCGAATTCTAGGAAATGAGACCCGACAAGTCATCAAACAGGCTTTGTGGACGTGGATATCTTTCATCGCAAATAGAACCATCAAATTGAACGAATGAAGTATGAGCGTATAAGTATGAGATTTCATTGCTCCAAACTACATAATTGAATTCAGTTACATTTATTTGGATTCATTTTATACTCAGTATGGTATGGTACCATTGGTACCTTGACCAAGGATAATAATAATTTTAAGAATATTATTCGTTAGCTTCAAAACCTAATCTTAAAGTTATCTAAACATCTTTTAAGAAGATTACTATATCTTCTTCCAGTAGACTCACATTCTTTCCCCGAATTGGAAATAATTCCCACTGCTCCACTAAAAGCAAGTTTTCGGCCCACACAAAAACGTTTTCCATCTTTAAGGGACGGAATTTCTGTTGGTGGACAAGTTCTTGTTTCACACACTGCCCTTGTAATCACACCCCGACGGGTATTTTTGACGAGCTTCACTATCCATTTGTCCTTATCACAAGGCCCCTGAAAAAAGTATAATGAAAATGAGTAATTGTAAAATATTACCTCAAATACATAACTGTTTAAAATTACCTGATCATAAAGTCTGTAACATTTTCCCAACGCTGCCATAAGCACAAATTCTGTCCCGTCAGGTATATCACAAAACTGATCCTCAATTTCATTACTTCGAGTTACTCCTTCAAAGCAATTACAATTACAGAAGCCGCAAGGGGATTGATACTGTATAAAAATTCTTTCATCAATATCACAAGGGCCTCGCTGTCCAGCTAGGTAACATTTTGGAGGAGAACCGTAATAAACCCAGGGATAACCTTCATCCGATTTGGGGCATCCAGGAACACTTGGAAGGTTACCAGGTGGGATACTGTGTTTGTGACTACTTTGATTGTAGCGAAGATCAATTGGAACTCCATTAAGGACGTCATCGATATCTGTAATGATTCGTTCTTCAACTTCAACTAATGACGAGTTTGAGGAGTCTGTATTATTCGAGTCGGCTAAGCATACTTTAAATACAATAGCTGCTAATATAAATGTTGTAATAACTGTTTTTGAGCACACGTGCATGATGATACAGATGACAAGATGATTATATTTAATATTTTCTGTAATAACCAGCATTCAACAGTATGCAAATTGCAATGCATCAAAAAATGGAATATGCCAACAAATAACTTATGATATTGTGAGTGCACTTGCACCATGGAGCGATAACTTGATCTTCACGAACTATATTAAACTGTGGCAGATGACATGGATTATTCTCCGTTCTGAATGGTCATCTCACAGGCTTGACTAATTTCATACCCATATGCATACTCAGTATGTGGTAAAGATGAAGAAAGAATGGGGAAAATAATCAAAAGTGAAATACACAAGAATAACATTACTTTAAATAGCATAGAACAAATAATCAGGTTCTGCATTCAGGTCCAGTTGCTTGCATAAATTATGTGATTCAACATGTAGGGTTATAGTGTCTCAGTAGTGCTATTTGCTGATAAAAAAATGGAATTAACTAAAACCTGAAATCCGGAATGTATATAAATCACAATCATAACCATTCTGTGCTGTAGGCCGATGTCTGTACAAGAAATAGTATCTGTGATGATATAGCCCAAGTTCAGCTATAAGTTGCAATTTACTATTTGGATTGAACAGACACTTACCAAACCTACCGCTTACAAAAGAAAACATTACACGAATAGTCTGAATCGAGTGACTATAGAGACTTATTAATCATTTTGATCAAGTTTGCGTTCGATTTTGCAACTTACTTTTCATTTTTTTCATCAAAACTACACAAAATCAACAGTACCTGCTATATATGTGTAAATGCTGGTTGTGAAGGGGTGTCGGTATCAGTATAAAATTATGCATATGCATACTGGTAATATAGACAAACAATTTTTTGTTTATGTATTTTGCATAATATACAATATGCATGATAATCTGGTTTATATCACTAATATTTTTAATGGGAACAACTTATTTACCTCCCGAGTGGCGAGTTAACTTCGTAAAGAAGCACAACAACTAAAAACAAAACAAGCATAGAATATAGTTTAGCTCATTTCCAGTATTTTCCAGTTCAAAGTCAAGATACATTTTTCCATTTACGATTTTGCAGCTCATATATATTTATTATTATCATTCGATGTGAAAATGTGGACAGACTTGCATGCAGAGCATACATTAGGTAGGTAGTCAAATAGAAATAGATAACGATAGCTGTTCTACAACTTCTATGGAATATTAAAACTAAACTGAAGGACACACTTCTGTAAAAGTTCACTATACTTCATTCCGTCAGATTCGCACTGGTTTCTCGGGATAGAAACGGGTGATGCTAAAAATTTCATAGGTGGTCCACAATTAGTGTTTCCATTGTTGTCTTCTCCAAATGGAATTTCGCCAACTGGACACTTTCTCTTTTCACAGTGAGCAAATTCAGCTGCACCATTGGCACTGCTATTTGTCATTTTTACCAGCCATTCGTCGTCCTTACAGGGTCCCTAAGAACAATTTCACAATAATTATTCAATTCTACACATTTTTAATCAAGCTCTTAAAAAAGTACTGATAAACTGACCTGCTCATATATTGCATAACATTTTCCTCTCGCCGGCATAAAAACAAACTCCTTAGTTATGCCCATACAAAACTGATCTTGTTCTTTCTTGCTATCTACCTTTCCTCCTTCAAAGCAGTTACAATTGCAAAAGCCATCTGGAGAATCTGACTTCACAAAAAGACTCTGATCTTCCTCACATGGACCTTGTTGTCCAGCTAGAAAACATTTTGGAGGAGAACCGTAGTAAACCCATGGGTAGCCTTCGTCCGACTTGGGGCATCCTGGAGAACTTACTAGTTTTCCTGATGAATTTGAGTCACTTTCATTATATCGAAAATCAAGGGGGGTTCCATTATAAACGGAATCAATATTTGTAACGACGCGCTCAGTTACTGACGATGGTTCTTGTATCACTGACTTCGCCTCAGAAATGTTTTGAACTATTGCAACTAGCGTGGTGACAGTCAACAATATCGATGCATAACGTGCCATTTTAGAGTTTCAAATGAATATGATGTAGGGATCTGTACGGAGCCAAAATCATGAATGATAAATGAGAAGCATTAATATTATTTCAGGAATGAATATACATAAGCTGAATCCAAGGTCTAACATAGTTCGTATTATATATGTAGCTTATATAGCGTCTATATGTAAGTATAATCTATATGGACTTCATAGTGGGTGCTCATAAAAAATAGTACAAACTCAATGAACGACTACACGCTAACAAATGCTCATGCTCAACTCAAAAAGGATCGAGGTAGTATAGCCAGTGTGATGAAGTGATGATGAAAATGCTTCTATGCATTTTTATGAACTCTCAAGCTGTAATTAGCTGAAGCTTTCAAACAAGTATAATATTCCTACTGACAGGTGCATTCCCAAATGACAATAAAGCCGTCAGTATTCTGTGCATTTTGAACATTAACATTAGCATGAGTTATAATTAACAAAATTAAAATTCAGAATAAATTATTTTGGAAATTCAACAACGATAAATATTACCGTTAATTTCCTTTATTTTAGAAATTAAACAAAGCTTAGACTATACTTCTTCACACATTTCTTCAGAAGCTCACTGTACCGCATCCCCCTATCTTCACACTCATTCCTTGGTATAGAGACTGGGGACGCGTACACACTAAATCGTCCAGAACAGCTAGTTTTGCCATCTTTATCTTCTCCATGAGGAACTTGCCCCTCAGGGCATTTCCTCGTTTCACATTTAGCAATCGCATTCGTGCTGTTAACCCCTTTAGCTACTTTTACTAACCATTCGTCTGTCTTGCAGGGTCCCTGTTGAATTCCAAATTTTATAATGAATAAAAATAAGTTTTTTGAGCTACCTTTTCCAAATAAATGTAAAAATGCAAAAAAAACTAACCTGGTCAAATAATGTAAAACATTTTTCCAAGGCTGGCATATACACAAACTCTTCAAGCCTAGCCGTACAAAACCGATGTTGATCCTTCTTCTCTTTCCCTCTACTTTCCTGATCTTGAAAGCAGTCACAATTACAGAAGCCAAATGGAGTGCCCTTCTTGATAAACAGACTCTGATCTCCTTCACATGGGCCTCGCTGCCCGGTTAGGTAGCATTTTGGTGGCGAGCCGAAGTAAACCCAGGGATAACCTTCGTCAGATTTTGGGCAGCCTGGAACACTAGCTAATCCCTCCCGAGATGTTGACATGTCAACTATTGTAACACTTTCATTGTAGCTATAATCGATTTTTACTCCATTCCTCACATCTTTAATATCTGTGACAATGCGTTCCTTTACAATTGGCTTTTTTGAAATGGATCCCACATTAACAACAGCAAGTAGCAATGAAATCGTGGAAATCAATATTATGTTACTGGAAAAGTACTTAGAGATCATTATGACGAAATTTATTGTAATATATTTTAGAGAAATTATAAACCAACTAAAGTCAGATCTCCAAAAAACAAAGCACTTGAAAACACTAGAGATCAAGGTGACACACGTATGAGCAAGCACAATGCTTAAGTAGCTATGAATCATCATCACATTTACACGTCACTGCTTGCCAGTAGTGGTTGCATATTATAATATAAGTAGATGATCTTATGTGCGTATGTTTTTTGTTTGTGCATGTCTTCTTAAGAATTTAAAAGACGACGAAAATATTTTCAACAATCCAATATCTTTGACGGCACAGAATACGATATGGACCATAGGTAAACAATGAAAAAATGAACATTATGCACATACTATAGGGTCAGTTGCTACTTACTCAGTATATTGGGTACAATGTACAAATACCTATGAGTTATAAGCAAACACATAAAACACACAATCACAATCTCAAAGCCAATGTCACTTGAATGACGTACATAAAGGCTCATGAAAATGCAAAGGATACATATATTACAGCGTAACTTGCAGCTTTAGCTTGTAAAGTAAAGTAATGCAAACGGGATACGGTTATTATACGGGATATTTTTTGCGTTGCACGTTTCAGTAAACTTCATGTACTTGATGCTTCATCTTCAATATTGAAACCGTGAGGATGATGATGGTTTGACGTGGGGAACATTTTGCATTGTTGAGATGTTGAGAATCAAAACCTTGCTACTAACATAATCGTAATGAAAAATTAAAATTCATGATATGTAAATTGCGTGCATTTAAAAAAAAGTTTTTGCTAAATGCCAATCATAATATACTCAACATGCAAACATTCAAGTGGAAAATCGTGAATTTTGAGTCACGAATTCATAGTCTGTATGTGTTACGTAAAAGTTTGGAGGGTTTAATACTAATATAGTTCAGCAAATAAAAAGTAGCAAGTCACCTTGTATTTTGCACTAAACCATAATTATAATTTCGTAACATGAGAGCTACATATGCTTTTCATGTTTCTTATTTCGTTTTAATCGTGCTCATAATCAAAGCTACACGGTACATGTTTAATCAAATGAAAATGTTATTATCACATGAACTTCCCAACTATCCACATCCACAACATCCAGATTTCCCCTTTGCACCTTCAACACCCACTACACCATATCCCGGAATAGCAAACGGATCCACTCTTGGTCCACCTCCACCACAATCCAACTTACAATCCTCCAAAGCATAATCATTCTTAACAGGAACATCATAAGCATAATGCTCCTCCTTATAACGTCCTGATGGATCGCTAAACCTATTCATCGCCCGATTCCTCTCTTTCCTCACTTGATGCAACTTGGAAGGCATAATCTGGGGTGACTTTGAATGAAACACGGAAGCAAGGTCAGCTCCTTTAGGTGGAACGGTCCATGTCCCATTAAAATAGTAATAATCTGGAGCTGTGAGCTCCCTTTTTTCATCCTTCTTTTTCAAACCAACTTGTACTTTAAAAGGAGCTTTGTATTGCCTCTTGTCCTTGCCAATTATCTCGGTATCACCTTCATAATGACCTACAGGCGGTATCCCATTTTCCTTTGGCCAAAGCGGCTTATCAAATGCAGCCTTGAAACCAAACATCTTTTCCCTCTCGGCCTTCCCAAACATTGCTTTGAAGAAGTTATATGGATCATTCATTTCCTTTACTAAACTAGATCGGATCTCATACGAACCTGGTCCCAGTCTCGATTGATCCTCATCTGTTGTAGTTTTATAGTGACCATAAGGAATTACTGCACGGGAAGGAGTATAGCAATCATAAGGACCACGGAGGGAAGTCTTCTTCTTGATAAATTCTTCTAATGGTGATTTGATGTTGTAAGCATTTGGAGGAATCTTTGAGCCAGCCTCAGTTGATTTGCGAAAGTTTTCAGGGGTACTTTCGAATGGAATACAAGTTCCTGGGTATTTCTTTTGTTTATTAGCTTTATCCAGAGTTTCCCAAGGATCCAATAAGTGGACAGCACCAGATGCACCTTTGCCAGTAGCTTCAGCAGGATCCTTTGGAAAGCGGGGGTTGCAGGTAGCCCAAGTACTTGGCATTCTCTGCTGTCGGGCTTTAGTCTGTGCCTGGAATACGTCGTGTTCATAGCTTCCAGGTCCTAAAAAATACAAAGAAACGTTTAGAAACTACTGATGCGTATTAAATAAGCCTTCGTCTGGATTAGAATTACTAATTACCGATAAATTGTGCCTGAACGCGTTTCAAGTAGCGATGTCTCGTAAAAATGAATCTAGGAAGAGGGTATCTAGGCTTCGTATTATCAATCACAGCTCTCCAAATAGCCCGTTCAGCATGCCGAAGAAGTGCCGCAGTGATTTCCGGTGCCTGTTGCTTGTTCCCAATAGCCTTCCTCCTTTTTTTCAACTGCTTCTCATAAATCTTGAGCCGAATATCAACATTCTCTTTTACACCTTTTAAACTTGACCTGTAAGTCCTTGAAGAGGATTCAGTACAACCAGCATTTTCGAGAAAGTCTTGAGTATTTTTCATCGCCCACTCAAAATTAGTAAAGTCTCGGAAGCTTTTAGTAGGTACATCAGTTTCATTCAAGGATTCTTTTGAGGTTCCATCTCCCCCATCTTTAGCACCAGTACTGAAGGATTTTTGTGCTCCAAGAATTGTCATCACTGGTTTACTCACTCGACGGACCATTTGACATTTTTCTAGGAGCTGCTTTCGCCTCTGTCCTTCGTCATTTGGTTTTGGAATCAATGGATATAAAAGTTGACGCTCAAACCAACGGAATGCGCGCTTACTCATGTCTTTCTTGCTTTTAGGTGAAGGTCGTTCATTAGGACTCTTTTCTTCGCTTGTATTTGTAGCACCGAGAGTAGTATCTAATTCTAACTCATTCTTATTTTTACTGCCAGCTCTTGGAAGGGTGTCTTCATTCTCATCTCCTTCTTCTCCCACATATTCTTCCAGGTCTTGCTCATTATCCTCAACTTCACCGGATTCAACGGACTCTTCCATCTCTTGCTCAAAGTAGTTGAAGACTCCGTCAGGAGTTAGTAAAGGGGATAAGAGCTCAATTATGTCATTTTCCCCGTCGGCATAATGTTCAGGTGAAAATCGTCCTTCGTCTGCGTCTGCCTCTTCTTCCCATAGCTCTTCAGGGTAGCCACTGACCAACTGTTGGTGCTGCTCTTCCTCCTCATCATCTTCCGGTTCACTTGTATCTGGGATTACCGGAGGAGGTGTTGGAGTGTCAACTGTTATTAAGCTTCGGAGAAAATCCAATGTTGAGTCTATGTCGTTGGCAGTGCTCGTTGCTGGTTTCTGGATTGTTTCCTCTTCTTCCTCTGTCCATTCGTCTTCTGATGGCACCTGTGGAGCATCTGCGTCAGCCATGATGATGATAATATAATTTCAAGTAATAATTTAGCGAGATTTTATAGTGTTCTAAAATTATTTTATTCATATTTCATATCAGTTGAAAATTCAATATAAAACATTTGATTTTTATAAAGGATTGCATTCTATTGTGCTTCTGTAATGTCTTCCCGTGGTAACTGGGATGCAGATGTGATGAATCTGGAAATGGGACAGTGTGTCCCGTGAATTGAAGATGGTGTTGATTTACTTCAATTACAATGATACCACTCCACCCAGTACGCTTTTCCATATGAATTAATTGATTCTCATGAAAAATGCCTTTGACTTGGCAATACATCGATTGAGAGTTTTACTATACACCTTCCCCTCTTCACATTCTCTTTGGCCAATACTCGTTGCAAGTGAAATAGGCTGAATGAAATCTAAACCATCTGGCTTCTGTAAATATTCGTAGAAAAACAAGCAGTCAAAAGTCACATGTAATCACGGGGTTTCCCAAAATATTGTTTGTATAAGTAAAATTTAAATCAAATAAACTTGACCTCAATGCATTTCCTCGTATGATAATCAAAAGAATGAGTAGATAGTGAGCCGTAGGTCGAAGAACATTCTGGGATGCACGTTGCCCCATGACCAGTTTCATCCTTCACCATCCATTCTCCAGCAGCACAGATGGCCTAATCATATACATCATGCAACTTTTTAATGTAACGTCTTTGCACATAATTACTTCAAAAAGCCTTACAATTACAAACAATATTACCTGTGTCTCCAAGAAATGACATAAGCCATTTTCTTTGTCGAAGGCAGCTTCATTTATTTTATGTGAACCCCCCTTCAATTGGCAAAAAAGGAATCTATCTCCCTCCTTAATTTTGAGTAGGTGATCAAAATTTCCAGTTTGGTTTTGAAGTTTTTCATTGCAGACACATTCACAAAATCCGTACGACGATGAAAGGTTTCCGAAGAAAATCTGGCCTGATGCACAAGGACCAGTTGTTCCAACCAAGAAACATTTTGGAGGATTCCCAAAGTATAACCAAGGAAGATCTTCAATAGGGCTTTAACAAAAAAATGAGAAATATAAATGTCAAAATCAGAAACAATTAGAGCGATTTACCTAAATCAACATTGTACCTTGGACATCCAGCAGCGCTGGTTATGTTTTCATTGCTGAAAACGGCAGATTCGTTGAAATGAGAATGCAATGACCTAAATCAATATTGTACCTTGGACATCCAGCAGCGCTGGTTATGTTTTCATTGCTGAAAACGGCAGATTCGTTGAAATGAGAATGCAATGGGACGCCAAAGGGTGAGTGAATTATATTATGGTCACTCACAACTCGTTCCTCAAAACCATGTAGCTCACTAAAAAACTGTAAAAATATCAGTGCTGCTAGTTGCAATGGAAAACGATGACAAATGGGGCGAGCCATTATGTTTTAGTTTACTAAACAGCAACGGCCGTGTTTCCACCAAGAAAGTCATTTCAAGAAAGCGTCTTCATCTTGATCTTAAGCGTCATTCATCGAGAATCTTTATTGATTTAAAACCATCCATCCATCCGCATCCATGATCCATCAAAGCACTGGTATTAACCAGTAGGAATATATGTGTAATGTATCCTCACCTAAAACAATTTTTATAAAACAAACTATAGAATGGTCATAGAACACATTACACACAGCTAGAGGGAAATCTTGTTTGTGAATTGAAGCATTTTAATTTTTTATTCCATAATGTTATCATTAAATAATTTCCATAACCTTTATTCATGAAATAATAAAACTTATTTTACATTCATGTACATTTACAGTCATTTAATCAAGGATGTTCTTGTTTATGCTGTATGTTCAATCAATATTCACTTTAAGTCAACCAAATGCGCCCGATGCATAGATGTATCGTAAATTTTGATATTTCCTCCAAGTCATGTGCGTAGCCTGTTTTAAATAAGTTCTAAATGTAATCAAATGGCCCCAAGTATTTTATATCCTATATATATTACACACTTTCCTTACCCACTCCGATGAAGCGCATTCAAGTACAATGCACATATACATGTAATGCATGAACGGGCAACTAGGTGGAGTGCATCATGAGGTATGTGCGGCTCATGCAGCGGTTGACGGTGAACTGTATCTGGCTATCATTTGCATCACCACACACAAAACTACTGTCAACTGTCATCTTACAGACAACAGATGAAAACACTTTCGTCTGTTGTACGATGCTAATAGGAAAATATTCGTTCGTTATTTAGCAATCATCGACACAGCTTAATCAACACAATCTTCAAACTTTTACATTTCTATTTGAAGTAGGTATTTAATAGTGCTTATTTATAAATTGTGGTTTATTATTGCCGTTATTGTGTGTAGTGTGTATCATTAATGGAGAGTGT
>JAANSM010002352.1:0-15308 GCA_036850725.1 Orchesella villosa
CGGTTGACTAAATTTACTGAAAATTATTCAGTGTTGGGCTCTTATGGTGTACTACCTGTGTACCAAATTTGGTGGAAATCGGTTCATGTATATGAACATGAGAGCATACGGAAGCTTAATCAGTGACATTTTAGTTTCCCGCCCATGCCAAACCGCTTGACCAAATTCACTGAAAAATATTCAGTGCCGAGCCCTTGAGGTATACTACCATCATACCAAATTTTGGTCCAAATCGGTCAATGTATGTGGCCAGGAGAGTGCATACGGACAGACAGACAGACAAACTTAGTAAAATTGCTTCAACTGTAACCCTCTCCTATTAGTTAGTGCTTAAGTAATGGGATTTGCAGCTGTAACATTACAATTTAAGTCAGTTTTTCTAACTGCAACCACACAAAGTGTATAGATGTATATACGGAGGGACGGACCGACACAGAAAGGTACACATTCCGTACCTACTTCGTCAGTTGCATATCAGATAACAAAGCTTAATGTATATTTGTATATCTTTCCGAGGGTTGTGCTACAAGAGGGTGCAGATTGAAGTGTGTTTCATGTTGTGCATATGCTTATGCAAGAGATATGAAATATGAAGAGGAGAATTTTTAAGAGGAAATGGAAGTAAAGTAACAAGAACTAAGTCAAACGATTAGTATCATCGAACGGATGCTGCGCTGTCAAGTATCTCTCTCTCTCATATTTCATGTCATTCCAACAAAACGTTCTCTTTTCATATTTTGCATATGAGAATTCAGGTTGAGTCCGCATCCCAGCATTACCTGTCACTTGAGTTTTAAAGTAGAAATGAAATGGGAATTGTGATGCTTCGACTACAATCATTATAATATTTTATTCATCGCCTAAATTAGTCTCTCTCTCCAATAAAATACTTCTCGATTTCACTTTCAGAAGAGTCGCAGCGTTTTCATTACTTGAGCGTGTCGCAAACTCTAACGTAATTACATCCATTCGGAACTCAGAATTCTTTACACAATCTTCAATTACAATAGAGTGGAAAAACTGCTTTCCAAAATAACCTAAAACTTATTTCTCCACTACCACAACATTTTTTATTTCTTTTCACGATGTTGTGATTTCACAAGTATTCATCTTGCCCCCTTTTTCTTCTTCTTTTAACCCTTAAGTATGTGTAGTAATTAGATGCTATGTAAATGAAAGAAACGAACATTAATGCATTTATGCATGCATATTTATGCTATTCTATTGAACAATGTAAGATTTTTACGATTTTGGCGAATATGTAGTTTTAAATAAAAGAAAAGCTGATTACGTAAATTATTTGTAATAAACGATTTAATTCTAAAAAATAATCAAAGTGGATGAAATATATACGTTGTTAAAAATCAATTCAGAATCATCATTCGATTAGAATCCATTATGCGAGGAAACGATGAGTTAATGTAATTTAAACAATTATGCACTAGATGTACTACTCTAGTCAATAAGTCTATAAAATTAAATAATTAATTAGATTTCATTAAAATTAGTGTTGTTTGGTTTTTGTTGGATAGAAAATTCACCAAAGATTTCAAGGTTTAAAATCAATCTCTCTCTATTCATAATTAGTAAAAGAAATAAATGTTCTTGTTTGTTGCATAGTAAATATTATGTAAATCTCTTTGTGGCTTGGTCATGCATAGTATCTAATCAATGCAGAAAAAACCTGAGAATATCCATTTCCTCCAACTTTTGTAATTATTCTAGATGTAATATCACAGTTTTCAAACTCAATCGAATGCTAGTTACGAAGTTGACATGGTAGGGGGAGTTATTGTGGCTTCCTGGCTCTCTACTTCTCTGAGTAGCTCATCAAACTCACTGTAGAAATCCTGGTACTTAAGATCTTCCAACAGGAGCGTAAGTATTTGACGAAGGACCTTTCGTTTTTCAACCAGACCCTAAAAACAAATTGGTAGGAGAAACTCATTTAATTAAATTATTTATTCAATTTTCTTAATAAATAGTACAGTATCTAAATAATACACATTGTCAATTTGACATCTACCACAATTTTAGGATTCCACCTTGAGCTGACTTTCGCTGCTGAGTGCGTTGGCCCCAACAGATCTTCGCATAGTTGATGAAGCTCCTTTTCCAACTCTTTTTAAGTAAAAAAAATTCCCACAAATATTAAATTAGATAGATCAATCACTAAACGTAAACACAATACCAAGCGTGTTTGTATTGTAATGAAATGAGGGCACACCGTGAGTAGCAAGTGACTTGGCAAGTGCAGTCAGCCATTGCTTGATTCCTTCCGCATTTTTCATTTCCGTACAGGTAGCAAGTTTAAGTTTGATGTGGGATACAATGGCAGGCTCAGGTTTGTTACCGAGACGACCCCCGCTGAACAACTGTCGACCAGAAATCGTTTTGTCATATGGGCCAGAGGTGAGCGGAGACGATACCAAGCCACGTGGGTCTGATATCATAAACCTATTGCAATATAGCAATCAAATTAAATTCATCTTTCTAGCTAGTGGTAGGGTATTGCCAACATAGTTGGAGATGTATGTATGACAATGATGTCATCTTTAAGAGGAGAGCGACATACCAGCTATTTAGTTCTAAACTATACATAAAAGTCTTTCCGGTGTTAAGTATAATAATTGGAAGGCCACCCGCAGTCAGTTGAATTCGAGCGACATCAAGGGCACGGTCTAGAATAAAATTTAGTTCAACTCATAATTTATTCCGGTTTTTCTGTTTTTTCTCATATCGACTAACAAATAAATTCCTACCTTTTTCCGAATCATACTGAGTGAGCAAAGGCAACAGGGACTCCGAGCGGAGAACAACCGTTTTTGAGTGAATATTCCAAACATGGATGAGCGCTTTGGTAGTAACTACCACGAGGTAAGGTCCACTCTGCACAGTCTTGCTAGGGTATCCGGAGAGTACAATTGGTGGAAAAGCATAGCGCCCCTTAATGTCCAGCACGTGCGCCGTAGCGTTCTCACACAACGCAATGATTCGATGCATATCTCCGTTGAGTCCGCAAATTGGTGCGTCTGTGCACAACGACCACCCCAGTCCATTAAGGGAAGAGGGGTTGTGCGTGCACGTTAGCTGATGGCACATGCCATCTGGAAGCTTATGATGATTTGCTACTTGGAGAGAGTAGCTGCACTCTGGAGTTGAGTCAATTTGCAAACGTAATACTGTTTCAATTTTCATGGGTGGCAAACGATTTCTCACGGATTCGGACCTTCCTCCACCATGAGGACTGGTGTGGTGAGCAGTGTGCGGGACGGCAAGAGACGAGGAAGCTACATGATGGCTTGAGTGGGACTCTTTAATCTTTGGAGCAGAGGACTGTTGGGGTACACCAGCTCCACCACCGGCAGCAACGCTGCTACTCACATCAACCACAACAGAAGCAGTCACAGGGAGCAGCTTGGCTCTTTTGGCAACTTTGCCACTCTCATCAATTAGCTGCTTCTTCTTCCGAACAGCGATTAAAGAAGCTACTGAGCCTGTTCGCAACTCTTCCCCTTTCTTTACAACACTAACATTCTCACTCGGGGTTGTAGCGGCTGATGATGCGCCACACGCAGGGATTATTTTACTCTTTGCAGCATTACTATCCCCCTCTGACTCATTCACGACGGAGATAGGTCTACCCGCTGCGGCCCCCTCTTCCCTGTTTAGTTCTCTTACGGTTCCTTGTATAATCTCCTGTGATGTCATTGACGACGCTCCTCCAACTGCTCCTGTCCCCTTTTTACAATCCCCATTCAACAATTTCACTTTGAGAGTCACTGCGCCGCCCAAAATTGCATGAGATGATGTAGCTTTACTTTCCTCAACTTCACCTTTCATCTCCGAGGCATGCGGAGCCGTACCATTTACCAACTTTGGGGTTGCCCCGTCCACATTCCCCGATTCCATGTTTGCTTCTTCCACAACCTCCACTTCCATCGGTTCCTCATTATCGTTTTGTCCAGATGAAGGAGAATTCCTGCCGCAGTTAGAATTGTTATTATTTTCTGGTTTTCCTCCGATCGAGTCCTGACTTTTGGATGTGAGCACGTCACCCCCTTTACCACTTGTCTCACTGAACCCCTTCACATTCTCGATGCTGGAAACCATGCTTTTTCTCCAGTCCACTGTGCTTTGGTTGTTAGGTATATCTTTGCACTTTACTTGCATAAAGATGGCTTGCTCACTATCAACACATCAAACACAAAAATAAATCACAAATCACATCACAACCCATCTCACTATCTATTCAATACTTTGTACTTCTCAATAACATGACCTGACCTACCTCCCCTTCTCACCCCCATCCCCTGTTGCACAAGTTTTTCCATTATTGTTTCTATGACTACTTTTCAAATTGGCAAAAACTAGCTCTCTAAAGTCAAAAGCCCGTGCCATATTATTATAACTTTTTTAGCAGCCCTGTTTAATACAGCCGGTGCACCACAACTACTGTATTATAATAATCTTTAATAAATTATTGGTGTGCATTAACTATATTCGAGCACAGAAGAAAGCCGACCCTTATTACTAATTGTTTAAATTGAAGGCACGAAAACACTTTATAACCAGTGGGAATGCAGGTGACTCTACGTCTAACTCGATAATACTGCTGTAAAGGCAGTGAATGATATGCCGCCAACAAGAGAGTTGTCATGCTGCTGCCAGTAGGGACAATGCTCTGCTTGCTGAATATATATTTATGAAGAGTCGCTTTTCATCATACCACACGTACATAGTGATTAGAACTGCGTGTACTGTATACCAATGCACTGACCAAAAAATAATGTTGGGTTAGTTCATCATACACATACACGGTACATCATACACGGTACAATGTATGAACACGGCACCACACGTAATGTGCAAGAGCAACAGAGGAGGAGCTAAAACTGGATTTTGTTACGACCATACTATCAACTGGATTTCATATCATAATATCATACCGATTTTGAGCCCAAATGTGTAGAGATCTGGCTTGATCACCGAATGACTATGGTTAGCATTTTATTATGTCAACAGAAAGCAGATTGGAAAACAAAGTCAATTATCTCACGTTACCCCATGTTTACTGACTATGCTGGCATTTCGTATGCATGAATGACGTCTCTTAAATAATGCCTACTTGACAATTTTTTTCGGTCCTCTAAACCATACATTTGAAGAATGATGGATATCGGCACAATTGTATCTTCAGTTTAAGTGATAAAATGTACTATGAGTATAAGTGCTCTAGAAGTTGGAGCTGCCCAACTTGTATTCCTGAGTTTACGGTGAATGATAAAGAATTAGGGGTCACTATCAATGTAAATTTTAGGTTTATACTTTCAGTTTTGAAAGCAATGTACCATTTGAGCAATTTTTTTGGGCAAAGTCCATTTTATGGTATAGCTGAGCTACTATTATTATGTATGCATGGACTGTTCTATGCACTAGTATGGTCGATTGATACAGGATAATTTTGAATTTGTATGAATGATACTTGTAGGATAAAGATGTCTGTTAATGAATAAGTTTGCTACATGATCTTGACTATTGTATTTTTGGATAAAATGATTACGACTCGGTTATGTTATATGGATGTATTTAATTTTTGGAATGGATTACCGGCAGTTTATGTAACTGTATTTGTGTTATTGTAGGGAAAACAGCTTGTTTAAAGCTGATACAAATTAACACATTAATAAAGTCAAATCAAATCAAATCAAATCGGAAGGATAAGCGAGGGATATCAGAATGCACATTTTGATCTAATCAATTACCCTAATTTAAAGCCAAGGTCGACCCAAGCCAATATATATATACAAATGTCGGGAAATGGTGAAGAAATACTTAGGTACTGTTAATTATTTCATTACTGTAAATAAAATTAGTAAAGTTGGCAAAATTAAATGCGTACCTTTTGGTAGGAACCGTTGGGTCTCCATCCGTGGGTGGGAGGAGGAATTTGGGAGTAATTCTACGTCTTCCATCCGGAGTTCTGGTTTCAATTTGTTTGTCAATTGGACCTTTGACGACTCTCTCTGGCTGTGGAATTTCCACTATCCTTTCAGGTGTTATGCTGTTTTTCCCACTGTGTTCTTGCCGACAAGCGGAGTTGACAACGTTAGTTTTGGCTAAGAACACTTCAAGGTTTTGAAT
Source organism: Orchesella villosa (assembly GCA_036850725.1). Lineage (NCBI taxonomy): Eukaryota > Metazoa > Arthropoda > Collembola > Entomobryomorpha > Orchesellidae > Orchesella > Orchesella villosa. The sequence goes on from JAANSM010002352.1 coordinate 6,145, forward strand.
TATATCACAATTTTCCGTCACCGCACTCTTCCCGTACTGCTTGTGATAGAAATTTGCCTTCAAAGAGAAAATGGAATATGGCATGTCAGAAGCAATGAGATGAAAGAAAATTAGGCAATGGGTTTTGCAGTTAGGTAGAAAAAAAGAGGAGAGAAGCATAAAACAGCAACCTTTTCATCTGGAGAAAGTGGTTTCCCAATTTCCCTCCACGTGAATTGAGCCACGGCTACAGAACCATCCCAAGAACATGCCATCATGATAGTGCCACATGATGACCAAGACAAGTCCATCACGGAGTTCGTGAACAAGTCATTAATGACAACCAAAGGTCTCTTTAATGCTGTTGACCACAGGGACACGGATCGGTCACGGGATCCTAAGGCAACGCAGCAATGCTGCATTCGGCTGGTATCGCTTTGTAGTATGTTACTGTTGAATTTCTACGGACATGAACACCAGAAGAAACTGCTTTTAGTTATTAAATATCAAATTATTTCATTTTTCCGCAGGCATAATAAACCCTTTGTTCGTTCTTCCTTACCACGCAAACGACCGCTTTCCGATGACCCACAAAGTCTTTATCCGTTTTCCATTCCGTCCTTTCAACAATTTGGGCCGTGGGGCCACCACCGTTCATGGCGTGAGCAGAAACGAGATACGAGCCGTCTGGGGACCAGTCCAATCTGAGTACATGTGTCGTTCCACCACACTACATAATAATAGAACGAAGTAAAGCTCATTATTTTTTAACACAGCCATTCTCAAGAAATCATTTGTTGTTTCCGTTGTGAATCCCATTCCTATACCTCAACAAACGGATCCTGAACACTATGCTCCAACTCCCAATCCGATACCCTCCAAATTTTAAGCGTTTTGTCATCTGACTGACTTGCTAAATACTTTCCTACAGGATCCCACGTAACCCCTTTAACTAAGCTGTTATGATCTTTGAGCGTTGTTACAATTTGCGGAAACTTTTGGGCATCCCAAATAATGACGGTGTTATCAACGGAGGCGGAAGCGAGATATCTATCCCCAGGAGACCAAGCTAAATCTAGCACATCCCCCGTATGACTTCGTAGCATACATGAAGGTTTCCATTGCTCCAGGTTAGTTTTCCCAAATGCACTATTTTGAGAGGAGGTACTAACATTGCCGGTGAATCTTGAGACTAATTTCCAAACGATGATCACGCGATCATCTCCTCCCGAGCAGAGGTTCTTTCCTGAGTTGCTCCAACGGACACAGTTTACGCAAGCTACAAAAGAAACGCAGAACGAAATATGTTAAGCAGCGCGCATAATAAAACGCCAGTAGTTAAAGAGTAGTGATTTTGTACCATTGTGATGGTCGAGTTGGCACAGTAATTTGGGAACTTTACTTTCCTCCTCCTTATTGGACAGAATTGGTTGCATATTCCAAATGACAACTCGACCAACAGAGTCATTTCCTGTGTAATCATGAAGTCATCACAAATAAACGCTTACTAACTCAAACTTTGTAAATGACCACCTCAATCTGTTGTAATGTAATCAATCTGATTTTCTACCTTGACCTCCAGTGACCACTCTGGAGTCATCCGGATGAATGTCAATAGAGAAAATTGGGTTTCCATCATGATGTAACCATGCCGGTTTGAGTAGCCTCATGGCAAGTGGAAAAATCAATCTCCCACCGTAAACTTGTCGATTCTTCGAAAACAGGAGGTTTTCGTCGTTTCTTTATTCCAACAATTGTTGTACACCCCTAAAAATGTATTAGTAGTACTCTTCCACTCTGCCCCCTTGTTCCTCATCTAGATAATTATGGTGTTTCACTGGGATCCCAATCCTTCAATTTACTACAAAATGCACATACAACAGTGCACAAAAAAATGAGGCGTCGTAATCTCATGGATCCCACGACCCACAATTTTTTCTATAGTTATGTATTTTATTTTCGTTCCATCAATTTCTTCTTAAATACCAGCTGTAGCTGATACATAATCAGTCTGAAATTAATCGCTTTTTTACTCTTGCAGTGTGAAAACTTTTTTGAACGCGATCTAAAATATTATATAGTTGCTTACTTTTATGCAATCCAAAACTGAAAACAAACTACAGCCACATGTTTAATGATAAACTGGAGAGGGAAACTTTATCCAGTTTTGTCCTGTCCTTTAGATGATGTAATTACTCCAATGTGGAGATAGAGCTTGAATTCTTGATGCCGGAATTGGCTAGCAAGTTAGTTAAATTGCTGTTAGTTTTTTGTACTATATTTTTATATCCTAGTGTTATTTTGCTAGCGGGGCACACCGAGATAAAGGCTGAAAGTTAGAATCAGAGTGAACAAGCTTACGGGAAGATAGTACATGCACTGCATTGGTTGCAATGTCAGGATATGACCATTCAGTCAATGGATTATGTTTGCAGATGAAGAAATCTGAGTGTGAATCCGACACAGTTTGATCTGTACTTATCCCGTTCCATGGTACGGCTTTGTGCTCTTGGGTCTACGGTCTACCACCGTATTTCAGGATAGACTAGCGCTCTGGGGTAAAGCCTGACCAGATAGTAATATGTGCAAGATACGTATTAAGTACAATAAATTGCTTGCAAGCAAGGTAGATACGCAGCTTTTATCAAGCTGACAAAGGACTATAATTATGAATATAATTACAATTATTACCATTAAAATTACTGAATTACTTGATAAACTTAAGAAATACTAAAACTACTTGAAACGGCGTCTCGAAATATCCATAAACACTGATTTTAGGCATAATCAGTTATGTTTTGAACTTTTGACTGGTTTCAAAACTGTTAACATATTCGATCAAGCATGTCCAAATGTCTCTATATACTTATTTTCAGCGTAATCAGTGACAGTTTAAAGCTTCCCGCCAATAACTTTCGAATCGGTTGACCAAATTTACTGAAAAGCATTCAGTGTAAGGTGTACTACATTTGTACCAAATTTGGTCGAAATTAGTCAATGTATGTGGCCAGGAGAGTGCACATGTTTCTGAATTTCAATCGATAAATACTATTTGTTTATTACGCAGCTGAATAGTAATTCAGCAAGTTAATATTTTACTAAGTTTGTCCGTCCGTCCGTATGCACTCTCCTGGCCACATACATTGACCGATTTCGACCAAATTCGGTACACATGTAGTACACCTTAAGGGCTCAACATTTATTACTTTTCAGTAAATTCGGTCAACCGATTTGAAAGTTATTGGCGGGAAACTTTAAAATGTCACTGATTACGCTGAAAATCAGTTTAAAGGGACATTTAGACATGCTTAATTAAGTATTGTTAGTAGTTTTAAAATCGGTCATATAATTAAAAAAAAAGTAATTCGTGGGAAGGTTCAAAACAACTGATTATGTCTAAAATCAGTATTTAGGAATATTTCGAGACGCTTTATCAAGTAATTTTCGTAGTTCTTGAATTCGTTAAGTAATTAAATTTGTTCCAAGTAATTCAGTAATTCACAGGGTAATTGTAATCAGAATTATTGTCCTGTGTTAGTTTGGTAACAGCTGCGTATCTACTATCTACCTTGCTTGCAAGCAATTTATTGTAGAGGGGAATACGGAAGAAGAGAAAGCGCATTCTGCCACACAATGCAGTGTGCAGATGGCCCATATTTTTCTTTTCAAAAAGATTCAGCCGCCCGGCAGATGAGAGAGTAGCAAACCTGGGTTACTCATAATAGTTATAGTCATAATCATAGCTGCAAGTATGCATGTTCAATGTTATACAAACTATTGAAAATTCAGAAAATTATGTGGCATTATGAAATGAAACGAGTCATTAAAGTCAAATTTATATGATTCTTTGCAATTTCTTAAGCCCACTAAAAAACGTAAGCATGAGTCCTCCAGAAGCCACGACGTCGAGGGGATGTTTTACATTTTAATTTTTATTAAAAACTTCACACATGTAAAAGCCATTTAAAATGATAATGAACTTATATTTTTTCATACATGTTTAACGACATAACTAATACAAAGTAATGGAAGCGTAATCTTAACACGAAGAAAAATAACAGAATGAACAAACTTGTTGAACGGGTTTAGTAGGGCCTTAAATTATTATTTCGAATATATTTTGAGACTTCGGTCCATAGACGTGGACGCAATCCAATCCGCATCTGGTCCAAACCTCACTCCAGTAGCCATAGCTGTGTGGTCATTGAAAACAGAAACCTCGTTCCAAGTTTTACAGCCATAAACACTAAACAAAGCAAAATTGCCATGAATCTTGTAATTGTTTCATTACGCTCTTTAAGCTTTGATTCTCATTTTCCATTCTATGGCATTGCTTACCGAATATCATTGCCCGCAAGTGTCAGATACGAGCCACTGTAGTCAAATGCTACATCCGTAATATTAAATCCTTCGTCCATTTGGATAGTCTTAAAGTTCTTGAGTTTCCTTAAATCCCACAGTTTCACAGAACAGTCCTCCGCTGCCGTTGCCAAGTAGTAACCATTTTCAGAGAATGCAATGGCCGTAACAGGTCCACCATGACCAGTGAAAGTGGCAACATTCTGTTGGTCTTTCAAATCCCAAATTTTGACATCTGCAGCTAATGTTCCAGTTGCAAAAATCAAGCCATCAGGGTGAAATCTGGCGGAAGTGAGGGCGTTTTCTTCATCACCCAGCTGAAATCAAGTTAATAGATTATGAAAGTTTTCGAGCGTTATCAAACTTTATTAGGAAAGTCACTATATTTCTATCTATAAAAACTCACCACTTTGGCATGAATAGCTCCAGTTCTCAAATCTACGAAGGACCAATACTGATCCAAGGAAGAAAGTAGCAGATAGTCGCAAGTGGCATGGAGAGACAAGCCAGTGATTGTGCTTTCGTGAGCACGAATCGTTTGAATACATTGTGAAGTAGGAATATGCCAAACTCGAGCGGTAGAGTCCATCGAACCACTAATCACAAGTTGCTCAACGGGATGACAAATCACATTCATCACCTTTTTCGTGTGCCCCTTGAATGTGGCAACAATTTGCTCTGTACTCCTGTTGAAAACTGAGACGCATTTGTCATTACCCCCAGTGACCAGTAGGTCGTTGTGTATATCGAGACACATGATGCCCGGTGAACTGGCACTGTGAAGTCCCTAAAACAAAAAAAAAGTATTTTTCTTTACTACACAAACATTTATTATGCTAACTAAAAAAGAGTATTCAAAATTGTTATAATTCTTACAGTGTGAGATGCAATGACTTTGTAGTCTTTGATATCATCAGAGGAAGACAAATTGGGTGGAACGCTTTTAGACTTTCGTTTCCTCTCCTGCGTTAGAACTGCGGCGGTGTCCGCAAGCTTCATGTGAATTTCAGGGCTTATTCCAACAACTTCCATGGTCACATGAGTAGGCTCAACAGTTGCGACTTGCGGCTGTGGAGCAACTGCTTGTTGTGGCTTCAAGGTAGCTAATGCTTCACGGGCTGCAGTGACCTCCTTTGTTAAGCGGGCTATGACACGGCAGGCAGCATCATGCTGGTACAGAGCATGAGACAACTCTTGACGAGCGGTCTGAAGCTGTTGCTTCAATGTGAAACTGTTTCAAAGTTGAAGGAGAAAGAAATAGAGTTCGATTTTTAAACGGAAATGGAGGATTGATTCATTTAAAAAAATGGTTAAGTGAAAGCTAACCTGAACAACATAACAGCATCCCATTCATCTTGAAGAGATTTCAAAATACCAGGTATACTTGTGTGAGTTGGTGGCTTGGCCTTAATGAACGCTGGCGTCTTCACTTCAATCAACTGCTCTAACTCCAAAGGCTCCCCATTCACAGGATCCTTGTTCCCATTTTCTTGCATGTACTTCTCGATCAGCCGCTTCTCGAACACTGCACCAGAAAGCGGTGAAACTACTGGAGTTTCTGGCACTTCGTTTGATACTAAAATTACCATAAAAATCAAATACTTCAAATTTAAACACCCTAACATTAAGGTTAGCACCACTCAGGGTTCAGAACTAATCTAGATTATAGTATTCAGATTATTAAGTCTGGAGATTCTCGTAATCTGTAATCTCTGGAATCGGCCACGGCTAGCTTAATATTTAATATAAAATCTCCTGAAACCAAAACGAAAAGCTTAATCTGTCATCTATATTCTTAAAGGGTTTTTCGAACGATTAATGTTGTAATTTCTTAATCAGATTACAAAATTCTCAAAGTATGAAATTTTGTCCTTCAAAATCTTCATTTTCGGAAATAAATTCCAAAATTTTTGCGTTCAGAATTACAAATTAACGATTTCTAGTTGAGTATGCTACGTCAAAGGCATATAATATATGCGAATTGCGAATAATATTCCTCTTCTGGATTATGCTACAAAATGGAGTAATATAGTCATTCTGTGATATTATTTTCGGAGACTCAGACTCAGAAATCAGAGATTCTACTTTCCAAACCAAGATTTTGTGCCGACATTGGAAATTTGTTCTATTGAAGGCTTTGGATTGGAAGGATTGAACAGCTATTCACTATTTAGAAAACCGCATCTTGGCTAAAAGGAAACTTATAAGTCTTCGGGGAGGGTTTGCATCTTAATTTGATGAAGCTACTACAATTTTGTTAAATTTTTACTTAAGCATTTAATCTGCAATCTAAACTAATCATATTAAATTGAATCAGTTCTGAAATATAAGGAGCCCTGCAAAAATTCGATTAATGTTTAATCTGTAATCTCAAGAACGAAAAAATTTAACTTAATTTGTAATCTCTAATCTATTTCCCCATTCCATTTAATCTTCCGATCCCTGTGACACCACTGCCGCTAATGACAAACATCATCAACTATGCATTCATATATTTTATACTTTAAAGATACATTAGTCAAAAAGGTGTTGAAAACAACACTCACTTGCACAAACGAACGACATTTCCTAATGTTTTGGGCTGTTAACGATGGTTAGTGACAAATGTTGAATTACTGTGGGTGAAACAGAAAGGTGTGACACCGTAATTTGCAAACTTTTCTTAATTTGAAAAAGTGACATAAACTAAAGGTTCAAGATTTATACCACAACACCGGCTCTTGTCTGCTTCTTCCTTACAACGAATGAGGAACTCGTCCTGACGAGAATCGTGTTAGTGAAAAATTGAGTTCTTTGCTCGTCTAACTGTCTCTGCACAATGTTTATGAAGTGGTGCTAGCTCTGTATAAAATCTTCAGTACAATGAACTATGTGTCTGTCCATGCGTTTGACTGTAAGCAAAAAATAAAATCATGTATTCAGCAAATGGCTAATATCCACTACCTAGTATTACTATTTACTATACACAGTATTTTGTGTTGTGCCACTCTCTTACTTCTGTTTGGGAAGTAAGCTACTTGCTGAATGAAAGAGTTTTACATAGAGAAAACACATCCTTTTAACTTTTCCCACATATTTAATGTACGCTTGCCTAATGACAAATAAGAAGAGTGAAGCACATTGTAGGTGGTGCCAATATTCAAGCCCAAGGAATACATGACAGCAGTCCCTCGGTTTGAAGCCAGGTGTCTCCAATTCCACTACTATCATCATCATATCTATAAAATCCTTAAATTTTCTTATAGGCCATAACATGGGGAGCTTTAGGTCCCTCTGACAAAGGCTACAAGAATCGCAGAAGCTTACAATGCAATGTTATGATGATTATGACCCGCATGCGATGCAGAGCGTGGGAATAGTCTTTATTTTGTTAAACTGTTTAGTTTTCGACAAAATATAAAACTTTAAAGTCAGTTAAAAATTTATGTTAACGTGTTACAAAACTATGCATTTTTGTAATGTGTCTTGCTGTTGGTTGTAAATGTGTCGTTGTGAAATACGAAATCCATAACAGCCTACGTTTAACACTAACATTGACTATATGTGTAGTCTGTATCAATGCGGAAATATGCATTAGTCATAAACAAAGCTGGGAATAACAACTTGATTGGCGAATAGTTTGTTTGATTGATTGTCTTTATTTGAGTGTTTCAAGGTATCAAACTATACTAATTGTGTAATAATTGTAATAATACTAATTGTGTAATACTGGAAAGCATGCACAGTTGAGATATGGGTTTTCTGATGGTACAAAATGTTAGTCTTTCATCTATGGCTGAAGTCAATGTTGATGAGTTTGACGACAGCTGTCTGGAAAGAGTGATTTATCGTACCTAGCGTGCAGTGAATACAGCGACAAATTATAAGGAATCCATTTTTCGAGACACTTTTAAATACCATTCGCCACTTTGTAGTAATATTTTTTGCCCACTGCACCTCCGTCCTCTCGTGAATATTTTCCGGTTCACTTTATATACCACTAGAGAGCCCGCTGCGGTCCTTCGGACCGCCACCAATATTTAAATAAATCAAATTAATAGTTTGCCTTAAGGGGATTTCTTGAAAGGATAAGTAAAAAAGTAGTTCTACAATGAAATTTTCACAGATGCCACACGCACTCTATAGAGAATTTCCTCCTCTATCTATAGGTAGTAAAATATAGTTCTCATGTAATTCTTAATTTGAATGTAAAATTACTTATAAATTATTATTACTTATTCAAATTCAGAATAACTTGAGAATTATATTTAATTACCTATAGATAGAGGAGAAAATTCTCTATCGAATGTGTGCAAATCTTTGAAAATTTCATTGTGGAATTACTTTTTTACTTTCAACAAATCCCCTTTAGGTTTGCTTTAGAACGTTTAAAAGCATTTTTAGATTCTAAAAGCACGTGTTCAGGGGAACCATTAAGTGACCCTTGTCAATTAACCTGTTGTAATCTTCCTGTAGGCATTTCAAATACCATTTTTACGTTTCAAAAGAATGCATGCGTCACGAAAAATCCATCATGCCTCAATCATAGAAATGAAGAGAGGCCAAGAAGTCTGATTATTTTTTGGAAGTACAGAGAAATTGTTTTTGACACTTCTACGTCGAAAGCGAATTGAATTTTCAGTTTTTTTCTTTTTTATTTGGGGTATTCACTGACCTAAAAACATACACAGACTTAACTTGCTCGTCAAAAAGTGTGCCCATTTACCGTTTTCATAAACTAAGTTTCCTTGACTTTGCATATTTCGAACATTTCGAACATGCTAAAGGTTCACATTTCGAACTGCATGACCCCCCAAAAATTATAGTAGTTTAGGAGACATGGTCTA
>JAANSM010002354.1:0-15306 GCA_036850725.1 Orchesella villosa
ATAAATAGTATGACGTTTACTTATATATTACCCTACAGAATCAGATTGAGATCATACCAGAAATTTTATCCAGTTCAGTTTATTCCTTATATGATGTTGTTATGAAATGGCCGGTATCACATTGCCCCTCATATCGTAAGTACTTAACATACTTATTCTCCTATCAATATGCTACACAATTACACAAGTTTCAGTGTAAATACAAGTATACTTATCCCTTTCCTTTGATATCCAGAGTAAAATTAGTTGGAGTTACGTATTACTGTTTTGCATTCGTGTATGAAACAAATGGTGCGTGGAGAACAAGCAGTCGTCCAATTTCCACTGTTCCAAGAATTGTTTTGAAACTCCTTTGGTGCATTATGTACATTAATTACGTAGTGGAACAAGTGTGGAACTAATATCTATCTGCAGTAGTTTAAATTGCATTGGAGAGAATTTGTTTTGAAGTAGAAATAATACAAAACATACCATTTCTAATGTGTGCAGGAAGCAGATGCAAATATGGAATGCCAGCTTGAAGAAATTGTTGTTGCTGATGAGATGAAAATGGGCCAGGAGATCCACCAAAGTCAGATCCGGGTCTTTCTGGAGTTCTGCTCCGACTGCTACTCCCGCAGTCTTGGTCTCGACGACTAGAGATCCTCCTCTCGTCGGTTTCATCAGTCTCTGACGCTTCAAGTTCACTCGAGTCTCCAATGTTGGAGCCTCTGCTGCGAATGCTTCCACTGCGTTTCTCACGCCGTTCCATGTTACCCTTGTTCTTTGGAACGGGCTCTTGTATGCTGTTGCTTTCACCATTAGTGCTTTTACAACTTTTTGGTAAAACTGAGTTGTCATTAGTTGACGTATTGGGTTTCATTTTTGTACTAATGTTTTCTGAATTCCTGTCTTCATCAGCACCTTGCTCATCTGATGCACCTTTTGGACTCATCTCGTCATCGTCGTGGCATTCAGATTCGTTTTTTACATGAGTATCTACACTGTCTGAGGAATCATTGGGGCGATCTGACTCTTCCGCTTTGGAATCATTGGTTCGCTGAGCATTTTCTCCTTCTTCGCCTTCTGCCCAAGGTTCGTCCACTGTAAGAAAAAAAAATTCATTCATGAAAATAAAGTAATAGATTTTGGGATTAAATTACTTATATAAAATAGGCCAATTAAGCAATGCTTTCTTCAAAAAGTCATTCCCCTATGCAAATGCAAAAATGCACCTAATTTAATATGCTCGTTAACTTATCCTCAATTCAGATAATAGAATAACAGATTCTTTTATAGCCAGTTAAAAATGTAAGTTATCCACTGCACGATGCACAAATTGAAAATTCGCGATAGATAAAGTAATTATTTTGATGCTTTGGCAAACACATTAAATACAATATATGCTCCCTTATTTTAGATTAGTTTCGCTACTAAACAGAAGAAGATGCAGTTGCTAAAAATTGCAGAGCTGATAAAAAAATAACGAGTTAATAGATGCTCGTTAACGGCTTAGCTCTAATTATAGAGTAGAGTTAACCTTTAACCAGTTTTTCGATGGCTTGATGTCTAGCCGAACAGAGTATCATTCAAACCACACTTAAAGCTGAGCCTTATACTATGTATCTATAAGAAACATATTATCATTCTCTTACATCAGGTTCTGTTATGCACTTATGCAACTCTATAAGATAAAAAAAGTTATCCCAAGTAATTATATGTAAATATAGAGCTTTGATCCGTGTTGGTATTCCCTGCCAAACCCTCATTGAAGTGAAATGTAGAGAGAACAAGCAATCTTACTGTAGAATACATGTCGATTATGCGGCCGGTGTTCTGGTGAATGAGCGAGACACGTTCTTCTCACATCCTACCCTTCACGTCAAATCATAATAATCACAGCTTGAGGAAGCAAGTTCAACTTAAATGTGAATGAAAAATGTAACAAGTGCATTTATTTACCATACTTTATAACACAAAAAAGCCATTCATAGTTGTTGTTCTGGGGTTATGCACATGTAAATTTGAAAATGGGGCATTCCAGCACACACCCCAAAGCAACCATCTCAATTTATCTAAAGATAAACGTGTGTAGATATTCATGTAAAAGAGGAACAAGAATGCAAGTTACACACATCTATTAAAGAATTTGATGAATGTTCTACAGTGAAAGTGTCGCATGCATGTTTTTTTCTTTCAAAATCTAATTTCATTCATGAAATTTTTCTACCCATTCTTGGCAATGAAATCGAACTCGTCGATTAAAATCACTAAGGAAAAAAACCTCTACGGATTATTTTTGAAGGCCAGTGTGAATTTTTTATTCGCCCAGTCACTTGTTTAACTGTCAGCATAGTGTCACTATCAAAAATCATCATCATCTGTTAAAATATCAATGACTGGTCACCAACCACTTGGCAAGGCATACATAGCTCTCTATACAGCTTCAAAAAAAATTGTCACTGAGCTTGTTCCATTGTCAAATCAACCCATCCCGATTCATGTTCTTCGCTCAAGTCTACTCAACACCTTTGGGTAATTCGTGTACACACTGAATACTCAATGAGATGAAGCTTATAAGATGAGGATAATGATGATTCTTCTGGTGTGATGTGATGAGACAGCTTTTTAAGCGTTGTATATCTTACTCAAGCAAGCTAGTTTGGCATGCTGCTGTTGCATGTTGCATCAACATCACCCAGCACAAGATTTTGGTCTTGTGGACACTAATGGTGCTAACGGATTAGAAGAGTGTGTGTACTTGGCTAGATTTCAACTAGCTTTAGTCATTGGCATGCTGCTGTTGCATGTTGCATCAACATCACCCAGCACAAGATTTTGGTCTTGTGGACACTAATGGTGCTAACGGATTAGAAGAGTGTGTGTACTTGGCTAGATTTCAACCAGCTTTAGTCATTGTATTAAATTTATCAACTTTTTCTCAACAATGACTGAATACTTGTGGAAATGAGACACGGTGTTTCTTCGGGATGTGATGATGATCTTCACAAGATCAATGGTTGACAGGAATAGACAATGGGGGGATGGATGGATAGCATGAAATTACATTGTCCATGAATGGAATATCAATTAGATTTGTCTTTGTTCAGATTGAGTGTACTAACAAGAATTGATTTCTAAATAATAATGGGAATAAATGGTGAACGAACAATTCATTTCATTAGTAGGAAAACAAGAATAACAATTAAAGTTTTGTAATATATCCATGTCGATGTCTTGCTTTAAATAGGCTATTACAAACATATTAATTAAAGCAATATCTGGGAGCCAATGCAAAGAAAATGGGAATGGTTTTGATGAGTCGTTCAAAATGCTGTAAGTTTGATTTGATTACCTTTACGGAAACTAAAGGAAAATGAGCTTTTGGTTTTAATTCGAAAATTCATAAAGATATAATGATGATGATGAATTCCCTAATGAAAAAGATTAATCTAAATTAAGACGCTCTTTTTTAAACTCTTTAAATTAAGGTTGTATACACAACTTTTGTCAATTTTTTTCTGTTTATGTTTGTGAAAAGTTTTAAGCTTAATCAACTTTTAGCAATTTCTTGCAAACTGCTTTTGGATATTTATAATGAAACCTTTATAGTTTCTAGTTTGCTATTATGATGACCTCAATCACGGATCAAGTATATACATGGATTTATAACGAACCAACATGTTCTCACTGTTTGTGCAATTTTGCTGATGAAATGTATATATATATTATTTAGAGCCTTGAGCTCACATAATGGTTTATTTTTTCAATATCCTTTCCAGACTGATTATATTCATTCATACATTACGCTGTCCATTATATGATGAAATGGTCACCTTTTTTATTACCTACTCCAAAAAGTCAAGCATGAAATTATGAAAAATTAAACAAATGTATATAGTAGACGAGTTTGAATTAGGAGTACAAAAATGAAAAAAAGAAATCATCACGAAACAGAATATTTTGTTGTTTGTTAATCCAATATTTTAGCCGAGAATACATATTATCTGGCTTGTCTGCACAATGTCGAGTCACGCAGAGAAAAGTCATTTTCTTCTACCACTTTTCCCTTTTTTCCTATTTAATCATTGTCCTTCATACTAAAAAATCCGGTTAATGGACAAAGATATGATGCATAATGTGATGGAGATGCTTAATTATGAAAACCTAATTGAATCCCTAAAAATCGCCTAGATATTCGCATTGAGTATAATCCCCCTAACTGCACTGCTTGTTTTATGGTTGTTCTATCATTTCAAGCACCCAGTCGAAGTAAAATGTTTTGCAGCCCCAACTAAAATATCGTGTGGGCAGACCACCAATACAAACAATTCAATCATTTAGAAGTATTTCAAATATTTTCAACCCTATAACATTACCCAGCATGCTATGACAATTGCATGCAGAGTTGAGTGCGAGCATACACACATTAATATCCACCAATCCACCCACAAATGAAATGGAATCATACATATTTTTGTAATCGTTCGTAACCTAATCACGCCTCACACTAGGAAAGTATACAAATACAAACGTAACAAAGGGAGAGAGTGCTCTGCTGTGGTTGTTGTAACAAACCGGGCTAAACCGCAGCTTTAACTGCCTGACTAACCATTTTAGACTGAGGAATGTCAAATATTTAAATTTAGTTGCTGTCTTATTTCATCTAGAACGTGCACGATTTTGATCTTCATCGTGTCACGGATGACGTGATGAAGGGGCACAGCCACAATGGAGTAAGATATTAGAGATACTTAAAGGAGTACAAAAGTATATAGCAATAGCTCAAGAAAATACAAATTCAGTCAGGAAAAATTTAGTCATGTCACATTTTGATAACCGTATATAGGGTGCAGTAGTGTTACATATGTTTTTTCAAAGAAAAAAAACACTGGAATCAAAAAGGGAAATGGGAAAGGTATTTTATTTGGATGCTTCTTCCGGACTAATGTGAATTACAGGGAATGCAATAGAAATTGTGATATGGTGGTACTCTTTCTACTTCTTAATTGCAAGCATAATATTATATATGTATCTCTACAAAACACAGTACACATTCATACCGTTACCAACATACATTTCTTTCTACAAAGTGGTACATAATCATAAAAATAATGACAGGCAAGACACGATAAGCGAGAGAACAAGGAATCTGTCAGGAAAGAGGAAGGAGTGGTCCATTCATTCTGTTCATCGAATCCATGTCGATTTTCATTCGATGTTAAACATTCAAAGCAGCCATGAAAATGTGCGTGTTAGATTTCATGAAAATTTTCATGATACTTTTGCGAGTATAGTAATAGGTTCATACATGGTCATTGGAAATGAAAATATTTGATTTATAAATATTTACATATATTCCCTTGTTCGCCAGTGTGGTTGTGGTGAAGTTGTCAGGTAGAGGTTTAGCAAATGAAATTGCACTAACTATTATCCTCCTCATCAACGACATCATCTAGCATGAATAATAATCAGAGTCGACTGACATCATCAGCAACAACTAACTCAGTACACAGTATAGTGTAGACAATGCAATACACACTTGATCAGTATCAGTCTCAGAACATGCTACGTGCCTCTTTCTGGACGCTAATAACATTGTGCTCCCAATCCTAATTTAAATCTCAATATCATCTCATCATAATCATCATCGCCAACTTATATTGTGTTCCGATTTTGGCATGCATGCACCCATAGATTAGATGATCTCCGTTAGCTCCCTGTTCCGTAGAGGAAATTAAATGGATTTTGAGCTTCAGTTTGAGTCTCCGTGTCTTCAGCCTAATGCAACTTTGTTGCTGAATTTTATATACTTTACTACTTTGTATGTATATTATTATAAACAGAGATTCATGCTGATCATCAGGATTAATATTAATAATTATGCATTTTTCTGCTACATTATCTATTGGATAGAATACATATATAACTCCCTGTAAAATAATGGTTTCAAGGGATTGGGCAGTCTAATGAAGTGAATGGACGGCTGAATTAAGGAACAATGGACTAGCTTCACAGGGCGACGCGATATCATGCCTCAAGATCTGCATGAACAGAAGCTTTACCCCATCAGGAATTGTGATGATCTTATCTCACGAGCCTCAAATGTCTAGGCAATAATAATATAAATTTGTTATAAGCTCCCTACAACCACTCTTTCACAAAACACCATGCATGCCATGCTCGCCTAGTAGTTGTTGGCAGTGGTGGTTGAGACTGTATCGCATCGTACCCCATGAAAGAATACACACACACGGTCACTACGTGAAAACTATTATAACCAAAACCAAGCACACTGTTATACCCGCACAAATGAGTATTGTACTTGGATTATTCGTATTATTACTTCATATTAGGAATGTATATTGTATATATATAGCATGTGGTACATAATCTAAACAATAGTATAACACGGCAATCAAGCATGCGATGCAAAGCAGGAGTTGAATGGTGTCGCATAAACAATTGAGTTTACTATCGCACAGGTAAAAAACGCAGCAACTACCACCACTAAGAAATGCAACTGAACTCAAATTCTGTTTTACAAACATTATCAGCTCATATTATCCGTCTTTTGCCGTATCATATCTGAAAAAGTTGAGCGGGGAACTAGAGCTATATATGTATATATGAAGTTTTTAAGCATAGCTCAAGTAGAAAAGGAGAAAAGGGTAGACTAACTCTTTCCTCCGTCTCTCTCTCAATCTCATACAGTCAACAAGGTTATGTGCATGAACAAGCGATTTCAAGACAAATCTACAATGGCTCTTGTCTACCTTATTTATTTTGTGTTATTTACGTTTCGATAAAAGCTTCAAAAGGTTTTCTCCTCTTGAGTGAGATAAATTTTCTGATAAACTTTGCTACTACGGTCTTTATGGACAAGAAATCTGATAAGAGCATAAATATAAGGAAAGAAGTGAAGTGAATGAGCAGCTTAAATGGGAAAAATTCTTGTATGAAAAAAAACGACTTGACTGTTTTTTGATTACCAACTGAATGATGCTATTGTTGTTTCGTAACTTTAAAATTCTTTAGAAATCGCAAAAAAAAAATTTAAAAATTAAACGATATAATAATGATATGTATAACGTCTGTGTGTGACTACTTGACTAGCAAAATGAGTGGTAAGACAAATAGTTTTTAAAAAATGTGTTCGGTTCTTGAGCCATTTTCTTATCGACAATAATGAGACGGCATTTGCACATTGACTGATTATTATAAGGCAGGAGAAGTAGTAATTCCGTCTGTAAAAATGGATGTGTCCTGTCCACAATGTACAGATTAGTTTTTAGTTTACATACAACTTTTACAAGAAAGAGCAGAAGACGAAGAAGAGAAGAAAAAAAAACTCGACTTGCCAAAATGGGTGTTTAATGGCATAAAGGCCTGTATTCAAAACAGGTTGAACAGTCATTCTTATCACCTTTAGATCAAAACTGCAGATTTCAGCCTGCTTCTCATGCACTCTCCCCGGCTTTATTTCATGTCGCTCAGCTCAGGAGAAGGAGGAAAAAACGAAGTATTGCAATGTAATGTGTAACATTTTATGAAATTGCTTATGGCTTGCCGATACGAAATGTATCGCTGTTGTAAATAGCATTTACCTTGTACACATTGCTCTTTATTGCCTACATAATACCTTAAGTGAAATAATACATGTTTGAAAAGAAAGCCTGTGTGTTATACACTATAGTGTGTCTTATAAGTAAATATGCGATGTAAACTCTTGATATTTAGAGTCAAAAATTATTACTAAACAAACTATTACTTATACTACATACATACATATAGGATACATATAATAGCATATAAACACATTTATAGAAACAACACTGTATTCATACACCTGGCTATTCGTCATCTTGATAAAGGATAAGGAGAAAAAGGTTTTCCATTAATTTTCCGTAATCATTTGGATAACGATCTATCTCCCTCAGTTCCCTTATCTCATTGAATCGGACAGACAATTAAAAAAGCCTCGTAAATACGTTTCTCAAAAGCTGATATCAGAAATGGCCAGCAACTACACTCGTTTTGTTGATCGAACACTTTTTGCTGTGCTGCACGAAAACGTTGGCGAACGTGTGTGGAAGAGAATGAGACGAGGAGAGGTAGCATTTATAGATTTCGTATTAACCATTAGCCAGAGCGCACTATCGCGATAGGATCTACAGTAATGGTCAAAAATGCATTCATATTCTTTTCAAAGGAGCCAGTTGCGAAAAAATGCTCCCCACTGAAGAATCTAGAATCTACACATGGGTGCGGCAAAAAAAAGTTCATCACGCAGTTGTTAAAAATCTACCCAAATACTTTTCAAATGCTATTCAAATAGCCACCCAACTAATTTTAGTTTGAATGGGGAAAATTGTGAAGCTTTTTCAGGAATTAAAGCATTTTCAGTATCCAAAATGCAAGTTTACCGAAATATTATACTTATTTTATATGCAGTTACGGATTTAACCTCTATGCTAAATGAAACTGACGAACGGCACATGACTGAATAATTTTTTTTCGTCACGACCGACCCACAACAGAGATAAGACAGAAACCAGTTGCATAACAAGACAGCTATTAATTAGACGCTCATTCTTACACCAGCCTAGACAACGTAAAAGCATGTGACGTGCGATGGGATGGGATACATTACGTTGTATGTTATATCAGGAGAAAGAAAAGAAAAAAATATACTTACACAAGGCAGCACCAAGGAGCAAAAGCTCATAATTCAAGTCTGCCACAGCACTACTCATCTTCCTCTCGGAAAATCTACTCAAGTACATTTCACCTGCACTTTCAATAACGGCTGCTACCGCTGCTGCAGCAGCAATAACGTTAGCGTTAGAGTCATTGGGAATTTGTTGAAACATGTTTTGAGCACAAGTTAAATGCACACAACACTCAACTTGTTTCAGTTGTATATGTAAAAAGCACGTGATGATAGTATAAATTCTGAATCACACCGACTACTGCCAACTGAAACAAACAATGTTCCATAAGAGCAAAATGTGCGGAATACTTAATTACACATTGAAGACATATGAACGACCATATCAATAGATACTATTTCCACTTCACGTTTTCCGCTGTCCGCTTCTGACAGAAACAACACCTTCCTTCCTCTCCCCCCTAAAATTAACTTTTTCTGATTTTTAAATTAACTTGTCTCTACTATTTTTTATATCACTGAATGTGCATGAAACGTTTTGTTTCTTCTGTATCTCATTTAGAGCTTCCCTACAGTTCGTTGCATGTATACCTGCTGTTTCTAATGTAAAACAGTCGGAAGTTGAGGCTGTGTGTGGGAACAACTATCAAAAAAATCCTGGAGAAATGTGAACATTTTCACTAGCCGTATATAAAACACCATAAAAATTAGTATTTTCAGAATCACGCGTACGATCTTTCATCTGACACTCAATTTAATATCCTTTTGTAGCCACTTTTAAAACAATGAAGCCCTGATATTATTGGCGTGTCATGTGTCACCCAGGTTGAGGCATATGGTGCTCTTGTTATCTACACTGGAAACGAAAATAAATTAGCAAAACTCCTCAGAAAATTCTTTAGCTGGAGTTGCCGTTCACTGCTAGCTATATAGATGTGCTCCATATAAAGAAAAATGTTGACTCTGTACCACCTTTTCAACATCACACGGGTACCAGACCAGGTTAACGTGTTATACGTATATAAGTATATGTTCACTCAACCTCAACACCAAAACACAAAATAGACACAAACCAAAAGGGAACACCTTTTCAAACATCACACGGGTACTAGACCAGGTTAACGTGCTATACGTATATAAGTATATGTTCACTCAACCTCAACACCAAAACACAAAATAGACACAAACCAAAAGGGATACTGCACTATTACATCCTTTGTGCATCTTCGTTTTTTACTGTGCTTGAAAAGCTGAAGACGAGTATCTGACACGAGATCATTTCGTTTGTAAACGCAGACTCTTACTGTTGCTTACTTTTCAACTTTGACTATTGTTGCTTGCTCTCTGCCTCCTCGCTTTAACTCTCTATACCCTACTACCCTACGACGAAGGACTCACTGTATCCTCAATCCAATCCATGAATGAAAAACTATGAGTAACTTTTTTCTAGTCTGCTGCACGAGCACGTTACGTACCCCACATGGCCATCATATACTGCATAACAGGCAGGAAAGAGGAAACTGACAAGGAGGAAGAGTGAGCTGATGAAATGGGTATGAATATAATGTGTGTGTATACCATTATCAGTACAACAATATAATTTTTTGAAAGAATAATGGTACATGCTCAGTGATAACTACTATATGTACAACAAGGGTCTCAAGCTCAGCTCTTTTACTATACGTTATGCGTCATTGTTATGAGATTCGTTACTGGTTGGTTGTTATTCTTTGCTGGATGAAATGGATTGCAGTTTAGTCAGAGGAGTCTGACTGAACAATGAATATATGGATGTATGTATGTGTTACATACAAGCTAAAGGTACATTTAACACAAATTTTTATCTCATTTGCCAACTACACACGTGTATCTCTACCAAAAGGGTTGTTTTTATACTTTATTGACCATAATCTACAAATTTACCTAGTGAATTTTCGTTATCTCTATTATACCTCGTGTGCTTAATTATTCACTTGTATGATTTGTGCAGTTTTCCTCTATCTGCTACAAATATAAAAACTTCGACATTGACATTAAATACTTGATCAAATCTTCGCTTGCTCACTCGAAGCCAAATGAGTTATTGCAGATATCAACAATATAAATAAGTATATATTATACTGCCATTTTACATCTTATTCTAGCTTGAATCTACATTGTAGAATCAACGATGAGAATAGTTGTTGAATAAAAGACGTAAATATGAGCAACTAATAAAGCAATGACGACCTTGAAAAATGAACGTAATTAGTGGGAACCTCTGGCAGGATCAATGTGAAGATCGATATGATTGCGATAACGTAGAAATTACATGGGGAGCCCAATATCTTGGAAATTTTCGTTTTAGGTAATGTTGTTGAAAACTTAGTAAGTATATTAAATATAGGTCATCTACTTCAAAGAAATACAAGACTGATGAATACCACATACCAAAAAGAATAATTAAACTTATATACCGCCTCTTAAGCCATAAAATGACTGATATAATAGAAATGCAATTCAACAAATGCATAACATCCTCAATTATTATTTCAAAATAATCTTGCAATCTTACCTCAATTCTGTTCGTAGTCAAAGCTGGAAAGCCCAACTTTATAAGAATTACAATTTTCCTTTATAGTTTCGCAAGGTTTAAATTCAAGAATACTTATAACTTTAAACCAGTCCCTAACAAATTTCTTGGAATCAAATCAACTATACTAACCAATCACAGAGTTGTCCGTGTGCCGTGGTTGTACATTACGTACGAGTTTTCCAAAAAAAAAAGTTTATATAATAATTAATTATTAGCTGGATTTTTTTAACGTTTCTGATAACCAACCATACGGCTAGTAGGTCCCGTTGATATGTGATAAGATGTTATTCGTAACTTGAATTGAATAATCATTAACATTTTTGCAATCTGCAACTTGTCGACGTGAAGATGACTGCACGTAGACGTAATATGGTGGCTACTATCCGCCAATCCGCCTAAAGTGTGTTCACACAATATATAGCATTTGACAGTGCTATTTAATGTGCCTTGTTAGAAATATTAGTAATAAATCATGAATCTCATTTAAAACAATCAACTTGTCCACTTCGTCCAGTAATGATTCATAGCGTGAGAACTTTGTCCACTTGTGTGCATCATGTCCATATGGATGTGGTTGATAACATTGTGAATTGTGATAAAATTTAATGAGCTACCATTCTCATAGATCTATTCCTTATTCGTTTGGAAATTTCATCTTAACAATATTACGCAAAAGTACGTCACTCACTTTTCTTATCAAATTTGAGAAAAACATTGCTGTGGCTGTGAATTTTAAGATTTCATATCTTTTCCACATCTTTAACCTTGATTGACGTAGAAACTTGCCTCGCAGTTCACAAAAGGTAGTACATATAGTAATCAGTAATATAACTCAGTAAACAGATTTTTACGTTGCACGTCTCACGAGCACGAAAGGAACTTGATAAGAATATTGATAATAATTTTTAACTACGATGGGGGATGACAAGGATAATTTGGGGGAACTTGTGGATTCCCATAAGCTCCAAGTAAATACCTCGTGTTTATATTTAAATATTGTAATAAGTAAAGTACAACAGTAATTAAATAAATCAAGGACTGATTTATTTTCAAAACATTAAGGGATGAAATAATGTACGTTTAATTTTTATCAAGGACATCACTTGAAATTGTATCAGCCAATGATAATTTTGCGTATCAGGAAACAAGAAAACGGCAAGGGTAAGGCCAAACTTGCGCTGAATGAATTGAAAAAGTTTAGAAATAAAGCAGTAGAAAAACTGTATGTATATTTTAGTTCTATGCAAAAAATTAGGGACACCTAACCAACAGTAAATATAGTGCACCAATGCGATACAATTTCTAGGTTTTACGCATTAGGACCGAGCAATATAGCAGGCACATTTTATACTGTACAAATAATAAGGTCAACTGTTGACTGTTTCAATTCCTAATTGTTTTATTGTAGATATAAATTGAAACCAAATCGGCTAAATCACAAAAACCATCGTAAACTAATTGCGCATCGATCTTCCATTTCCCATGCAAGCTGAAGAAGTTATTAAACTAGTTATTTGGTTGATAATATTGCAAATTTCGATTTAGAAATGAGTTTTTGAAACCAAAGCTATATACCTTTCGTATGGCTTGTTGTTATCGCGGAAATATAATATATAGCCCCTATTATAAAAATAGCACACAATACAGAAATACAGCGCTGCTTTTGCAGCTCTTATGATAGTGACTTTTTCGGTATGTTTTTAAATGTATAAGCTTGTTTTAAAAGCATTTTGAATTCGACAACAAAAGTGAACTAAAACAGCCTTATAACAGAGCCGCATACACAAAACTTATACATATAAAACAAAAGCTTTTGAAAGCTTTCCTTTTTATCTCTTATCAGATTTCTATTTTGAATATAATGGAGCTTCAATGAAGTCAAAACATGATTCAATTCCAGTGCTCATCAAACAAGGGAGGAGCACATGTTGTCAGTTTGCTCAATCAAATCAATAACTATCTATCTCCACAAGCAAATGGTTAGGTTAATAATAGCAATAATAGTACAGTCAAAACTCAATATCTCTAATATATAGATATTACATGTTCACAATCATATATATTTTAGAGATTTGTGTGTGATAAGGAAGAATCAGGAGCCACCAGCAATCAACCCCAAAAGCTACTGTCAATGCGCTCCGAGTTAAAGGATCTAGATGCGTCATGGTCATATAAAAGTATACATATTCATACTTTCATACTTGCTTTCGATTGATTGATACAATAAATGTGAATTTTAAATCATGTTCATATAGGGCAGTGTGCGATAAAAAGGAAGGAGAGTGTAAGCGTAGCCTGTTGAAAGTTTTGATGAAAAAACAGAGCTTAGACTACCCAGCAGGAACATACATTTTAAACTATACATGATATGTAGTGAATTTAAATTTTATATGAGGTGAAAAAAATGTGGAGGAATTACTTTAGAAAAATAAAATATTTATGTAAGATTTATTGTTATTATTATGTATGTTCCATTGCACAAGCCGGCCCATTGTTCACCTTATTGCAACTCTTGTAGTGCAAGTAGGTATAGTCTGAGAAGGGATGATCCCAGAAATTGATTGATTTCTGATAAAATCTTTCAAAGAAGCCCTGGAATAATCGAAGATAATGGGATTTCTAAATCAAAAACTATGTCTTCATACATAGACTTGTGGAATGTCGATAATTTAAATTAAAAAGGAATATATGTGATGATCGATCAAAATTAGTCGATTACATTTACAAATTTGGAAATTCAATATTTTACAAATTAACCCGCAAAAGGAAAATTGATGTATAATGTTGGAAAATGTAATAATCCAACTTTAGCTTTGATTGCCAAATCAAAAATTAGTTTTACCTTTAATACCTAAATGAATTGAAGAAATTCACAAAAAAAATTTGATTGGTTTTATTTTTACCGTGAAACATATACCTTCAACTGGAATATCTAAGTAAGAATTATGGAATACGAAGCAGCCATGTATACTCCAAATAAAATCGCCGATACAATATTATTTAAGCTTTCTCAAGACGTAAAGTATTATTACGATCTTATTTTATCAGCTACACAAACATTTTTAAAGTTGATGAATAATGTGAGCTTAAACGACTAAAACAAACACGGGGTGGATCTCGGAATAAGACAGATAATGTGAGATACATACACAGACAAAGTCAAGCAAACAAGAGAGAAAAGTGAGTTAAAAGGAGAGGGATGATCTTTGTCCATTTAAGATTGATATGATGATCATTGCAACGTTTGTTTGCTTGCTTTAGTAGATGATGATGATGATGATGACGATGAAGGTGATTACAATGACGACGACGATGATGATGAAGATGATGACCACATCTGTATTCATGAAACAAGCAAAGAAGCGTTCAATAAGATTTACACCAAGACACTCCAGGAGATAAGACATCTTGAACTTGTTGCAACGGCAGTATATGAAGAGAGAGAGAGAACACAAAACACAACCTTAAAACTTTTGATGAACGTTTTGTGTCTGCCATCCCATCACATGGTTGCTTTACATTTACATGAAAAATAAAAGTCAAGATCTTTATCGACAATGGGCGTCCCATCATCAGAACCTCTACATCACATCACATCACGTCCTCTACTTCCTAAACCCTTATTCATCATTCTCTTCTATTCAAATACTTATCACATCACATATATTAACGACGTATTTTCTCAGGAAGAAGAAAAAGATGATGATGTGATGTTGTGTGGTTGTGGCTATTACAAAAGCTTGCTCTATCAGTTTTACTCGCTTTATTGGATTTTCATGCCATGTTCAATGTTCATGCCCGCATTTACACATTTTCAGTGTGGAATGGAAATATGCTCATTGCTCATAAACTCGCAATAAAATAATTTTAATCAACACGCATACATCGGATTTTGTATATTATGTAGTGTATATATAACGGTTGTTTTGTAACTTTCTTTTACTGTTTGACTTGTCAATAGCCCAAGGTTTTACGAGTTATTCGAATATCTGCGCAATAATTATTGATACATCACTACTCATTTAATGTTCCGCTCATCACATCTAAAAAACAATTCTCAAAATATTCGTTGCTTGTCCAT